>APFE031503927.1:13057-118823 GCA_000404065.3 Pinus taeda | reverse complement strand
ATAGAGACTCCCTGCGAGGAGCATCATGTCTTATTTTGTAATCGAGCTCTGCTCTATTGGAGGTTGCCCCCTCGAAGAGGCAAGTGAACATTACTTTTTGAATAATAAAATACTTGCTGTTATTTCTCACTGTTCTATGTTCTTGGTATATTTCTTCTCATATTTGGTATTCTGGTATCGTCTTGCAGGTTAAGAGCATAACATTAAATATTTTGCGGCAAAGGGTGTTACAGTTATAAATTAAAATTAACAATTGTTATTGAAAATTCTCAGTGCCACTAACCTCCTTGATCACCTCGTTATTTATCCTTAGATTGGTAACTCCTCCTTGATCACCTGGTTATTTTCCCTTAGATTGGTAACTCAACTGAGATTTTTTTAATCTATGAGTGCTACCACCAAAGGCATGGAGGTTGGGCTTTTAGCTAAAATCAAACCTTAGATATGTTGAGATTTTAGCTAAAAGCAACCCTTAGATATGTTTAGATTATTGGCTTTTAGCAAAAATCAACCCTTATATTTTTTGAGATTATTGGTGCTAAGAAACGTGGGCTTAGCTTGGAGTTTTATGAAAAAATCACAAATAAAATTTGAACACAATACCAAATAAACTTGGTATAAATTTACATAACTCATTTTGGGTGGGGATAGAGCCGAAATAAATAGCAATCAAAGTCTCATTCTTACAAAACTCATTTTGGGTGGGGATAGAGCTGAAATAAATAGTAATGAAAGTCCCACTGGAATCTTTCTCTTTGGAAAAAATAGTTTTTTTTTGGAATTTCATGCATTTAAATAGACTACATTAGAGAATAATACCATAGGAAAAATCATCGTTAAAAATACCATGGGAAAAACCATAGATTGTCAAAATTGGAAGCCCGAAAAGTAACTTGACTATATTATGTTGATTTTATTTTAATTATTAGATTTTTTTCAATAATTTAATTTTTATTTCTAATTTTATGTAATTTGATTGAGTCAAAATACTTACAAGAAATAACATTACATTACAACATCTCTTCTATACTTGGCTAGAGAAAGCTTTTTGACGCTATAATATAAACTAACTCAATTTTAAATACAATAATAACTTTCTCTATAGTTATACATAAATTAACTTAAGTGTAGATACCTTAATAACTTTCTTTATAGTGATCCAATTCTAAATAATATTGTCTCTATATGAATTATTGCTATGTTTTTTATATTTATACATTTCAATATTTATAAAATTAAGTATAAAAATTATTTATTGTAAAACCATTATTATTATTATTCTATTCTTTAAAATATATGAGGAACTATATCTTTTACGTGCAATTGAACCTAAGACATTGGGAATACTTGAGGAACTATATCCTTTACGTGCAATTGAACCTAAGACATTGGGAATACTTTAGTTTCAATGATTGAGGATATCAAAGCTCAAGGGAGTTAGAGCTCATGGCCCATTAGAATCAATTCATATTGGAAGGATTTGACTTGCCACTCAAATGTAATTAAGATGAAAAATGGAGAAAAATAGTTGCATTTTTCATAGGTATTAAAGGAAATTTATTATTATAATTTTTTTTTATATTTATATTTTTTTATAAGTAATAAAAGAAATCTATTTTTATAAAATATTTTTTTAGAACGAGTAGTGCACAATTGGAATCATTTTGAATTTTTAAAATATAAGTGGAACATACATTGCTACTCGTTATAGTTCATTATCTAACTATGTTCATCTTTTTCTGTAATCACATGTATCATAATATATAATCTATGGTTGTGTGAGGTTCATATTGCAATGTGCCCACAATCCAATAAAAACATGGATAATGCCCAATAACCATTCCTGTTAGACTTGTTAGACTGTTTGGAGAATATGTTATGTTAACCTATATCTTTGTTTAACTCAAGTGAAATTTAATAATAATTTATTAATTAATTAAAAATAATATTTTTTTGAAGTTCAAAATTTATTGTAATTTAATTTTCAATTCATAGTAAAGATAATTATTATTGGTTGTTATATATAAATATAAGTTAATTCATCATTGTCATTGAATGAAACTCATATCACTTATAGTAATTTTTTAGTGGTCTACAAGAGGGTAGACTTTTGTTCTTGCTAGGCGCCTCTTTGTTTTGGGCTATTAACTTGTTTGCATAAATATAAGGAAGATAAATTCTTAACTAAAAATAGTTGTAAAACTTAATACTTTTGAACTAAAATAATTTGAGTCTTGTAATATTTATAAGAAACTTGACAGCTTTTGTGTTCATCAATAAAATTATTTGAAATGAAATTATATGCTTTTTAATAACATTTAGTCTTAATTCTAAAGATAAACTTTTAATTAGAATTTAAAATCTTATCTTATAACAAACAATAAAATATTTATAAAAATATAATGTAAATAGCATTAATATCTTATTAATTTTCTTTCTAATTACTTTTTTTCCTTTTGTTTAACTTTTTAATATTGTCAACAAATCCTATTTCTTAACCCTTACTGATTGAATTGATATACCACTAGGTTTTTAATGATGCATGTTACGAATTTGAGTACTAAACCTACAAGGTATTGAGGAAATGTTAGAAATGCTTCATTGCTAAATTCTTGTTTGTCCAATTTGTATCCCCCTATACCCAAGTTACTCTCTTGACAACAATAGGGAGCTCATTCTAGTAGAAATCTCTCACATCGATAATTTTAATTTAAAATGACAATTATTTTTTCCTATTTTCTTTTTGTATCCACACACACACACACACACACACACACACACACACATATATATGTTTATTTGTTTATAGTTTAAGAGTGACCCTAAAGGTCTTATTGAACAATTTAGTTTTTTTTTTGTTTTTTGACAATTATCATAAAAATCTCATAGGGATATTATGAAAATTGAAGTTTTATCTCTGCTTTTGTTTTCCTAGTGGCAATCTAGAACAAAGTTTAGATGATATGTATGTACTCTCTTGAATTTAAGAAATAACAAACTTTACATTACAAAAAAATAACTTCTTAAGTTTCTGAATGTCCCATTTATTATTATTATTATTATTATTATTATTTGTTTATAGTTTAAGAGTGGCCCTAAAGATCATGTAGATTTTTTTTTAATTTTTTATTTTTTGGACAAGTATCATAAAATTTTTCATAAGGCTACTATAAAAATTGAAGTTTTATCTCTACTTTGGTTGCCTTAGTGGCAAACCATTTCCAATATAGAGGTCTGTTTGGGAAATATAACTCATTCCTCTCTCTAGTCCATGAGCAAGAATAAGAGCGCTAGTACCTTCCCAACCCTACACTACTATATTTGCAAACAACAACTTGTTCACGTGTACATACCCAACCCACCTTCATAATTGAACACATGACCTTTGGGGAGAAAACCCATGTTCTTGACCGTTAGGCTCACATAGGTTTTACTATATTAGTCTCCAACATGTAATGAAAACAAAAAACTAAAATAGTGAGTGGACAATTTAATATCAAAATATTGTTATATGTTAAATGTAACAACTTTGTATAAATAATAATTAAACCATGAAGGATATGCCTCTCATAGTCATCTAGGAAATGGATTGGAACCTCATATTATGGTGGCTAGGACTTTCCCCAAGGACATAATGGTTGATAGACCTAGGAGTTCCTAACCACAAGACTAATATCAAATGGGTGCCACTGCCATGCTCTCCTAGTGTTGATTCACCTGAGAAGAGAACAATGTGTTATTTTTTGAGGGAGATGTTCAGTTAGTTGAGGCCTTGTTTTCACCTAAACAAGAGCCTCCATTTTTCCTTAGCCAAGCTCTTCACAAATTCGATTCACCATGGATGCATCTTGCAATCATGAGGATGAAGCTTTCTCTTCTATAATTAGATCTTCAAAACTGATTGATGATAAACACCCAATGAAGAGTAGATTTGTTAAAAGAGTTGAAGTCATCCACATGTTGGACATTTTTTCCACATTGGTAGAAATAAAAGCAAGTGTGCTACATCAGGAACTCTTAATTGCAAAGTTTACATGTGTTTGGCCCAACCTTTAAGCATCTCATATATGGCTCTCAAAGCATTGGGATATTGTTTCAAGCCATATCTCTAGTTATTATTGTGGTAGTGGTAATTATTTGTTTTTAATTAGCAAAAAAGAAGAAAGGCACTAGATTTTCATACCAAATCTATATATCACGGGTTCCACATGAATGTTTCTTACCCACTAGACCTTGGGTTTTGATTTAGACATGAAAATTTTAGTTTTACTTGTATGGGTCAAGTTGCCAAACCTTCCCATCATCTTATGGGATGAAGATTTTATTAAATCTATTAGAGACAAGATAGGCCACTATTTTGACATAGATGAACCAAAAGGGAATATCTATATATGGACTAGAATCTGTGTTGAAATGGATTTAGAAAAGGGTCATTAAGAGGAAATTCAACTTAGCATGGAGCTTTGGGGTCATTTATAAGCCCTTGATTATCATTGCATTGCCTTCAAGGGTAATTATTGTCACAAGTATAGAAATTCACTAAAAGTTGCTTAAAAATTTATGAAACACAAATCTGAATGTAGACTCCAACTTTCTAGAAAAATAAAGAGCAGGAATCATTCAAATAAGTATCCCATGGAAAATTTTAGGGGTTAAATTTCACTAACAGACTAATTTTCCATACCTTTTCCCCAAAAAAATCGCTAAATTCCATTTTTTCTAAAAATGATTCACCCAAATTTTATAAAATAAAGTTATTTAACCTTAAAAATCGGCACAATTTCATAGAGAATATTTACAATCCTAATATATATATATATATTATATATATATTATAATATATTATAATATATATGTATGTATATATATATATAAATAAATATATAAATATATATATTATAATATATAATAATAATAATATATATAGACACACACATATATATCAAAAATATCACCTGATATTTTACATTTTTCATATTAAGGACTAATACGATTCTAGTTAGGAATAATAAGAATTCTATAGCCACCCACAACCAAGATTATAGTTTTGGGAACTCTTATGCACATGGAACCATTTATCCATTAATCCAGACTTATGTAAGATTGCAACAAAATACATATATAATCATAAACACAAAGATGCAGCAGAAAGAAAACTTCATTTCATTAATATGAAAGAACTGAAATATGCTTACATACAGAATGTAAATAAACTAGCTCAAGTGATGGTAGCTTATCTCTGAGAAGATATGTTTCGGCTATATGCCTCTGAACCGTGTTACAATGAGGCTCAAAGACCTATTTATTTTTGAGTAACAATGGAAAACCTTAAAAATCCAAAAACCTAACCCTAGGAGATGAAGCACCAAAATTATGGGTCCCGTTGGGGTAAATTTGTACATCAACTTCCTGGGGTCATAACTTTGGCATATGATCTCCATTTGATGCCCACGATACCTTGTTAGAAATATATATTTGAGGAATTTAAATTGAAACTAAAAACATGATTCAAAAATTCAAGTTTGTCTGTTTTCCAAAAAAACGTTGTTTAGGGCCTCAAAACAGATCCGGACTTTCACGCCCGAAAAAATACCAAAAATAGTAAATTGTGCTACAATTAAGGAAACTAAAAAATTGAAAGAAAAAATGGTGGGGGTCCAAGTAGAATAGGTGATTGACCACCAATATACACTTGGATCAATCCTCCTCCCTTAGGAAGCAATGGTCCCCATTGCGTTGAGTGGCTCCATGAGATGGGGAAACTTCTGCTGAACTTGGTCCTTGGTGAACTACTTGCATTGGGGCAGGAGTTGGCCAACTTTGATAACCCAATATAGTTGGATATTCTAATGGTGAGTGTTTTTTATTTATGTATCCATGATCTGATCAGTTGTGGCCTATTCCATGCAGTACAAGTTTAAATCTATTGGTGTGAGTTTTTCTACAATGTATGTCGTGTCCAGTAATGGTGGAAAATATGGTCAAAGGTGGTCCACATTGAACACTAGGTGTAGGGCAAGGAATGAGGGAATGTTTAGCTCAAAATCATTGCATCCCATAACCTTGGTAATGGTGTAAGGCCCATACTGGAGTGGGTGGGGCTTTCGATGGGCTTTGGTAAGGTGTTATTTCTGCAAATGCAAGCAAACTTTGTTGCCCACCTGAAACTTGTCTAGCACCCGATGTTGATCATGTCATTGCTTGTACTTGGCATTGTACTTCTCCAAGATTCCGTGAACTTACTTGCAGATGTGTTGGATGCATTCAATAAATCTAGTTTCTTTATCAACCTTGGATAATACATGTGTGGATTTTGTCTATGTAATTGCATGAGGCGTGGAAACATGTATCAGACACAATGGTTGAAATCCTAGACCCACTTAAAAGGGACTACGACTAGTCAAGCTATGGAGAGTTATGTTATAACTATGTTGCACATAGGGAAGACTCTCATAATGGGTTTGTGGATGCTTGGAGTTGTACATGTGGAGTATGTGCACTATGATCCTATTGACGAACTTTGTCTAGCCATCTGTCTGGGATGGAATGCAGTCAACTTGGTGAGCTTGGTGTCCAATAGTGTCCAGAGGCCTCTCCAAAATGTGCTAAGGAACCTGCTATCTTGATCTGATATAATGGTCTACATGATCCAAAAATGTACCCACACTCATTCAAAGAAGAGTTTGGTAGTGTCCTCTGCTATAATACTCTTCTTGCAGGCCTCCAATATAACCATCTTGAAAATCTGGCCATGAGCACAAATACAAAGTCACTACCATGCTTGGTAGAAGGGAGGCCAAACATATAGTCTATGGAGATGGATTCCCAAGGTTATATGGGAGTAGGAAGAGGAGTGTATAGGCCTTAGTTCTTGATGGTTGGCTTGGCAATGGCATAGGAAGTGTAGGATATGATATATTTCCCAACATCTAGTCAAAGTTTTGGCCAATAAAAGTAATTTTGTAGTACAACCACAATTTTCTCCACACCAAAGTGTCTTGCGACCCAACTGTAGCGTGCCTCCTAAATAATCTTGGAATGCTCACTTGAAGGAACACAAGGGTGGCCCAGGTAGCATAATAATGCATCCTAGAGGTGGAAACCAAGAGCTTGCTTGCCATCTACTAGCATTTGGTATGTGGAAGCAAACTCTGGATCATTTTTGTATATTTGTTGCCATCCAGAGGTCTCATGGCCACAAGAGTTGAGAACAGTAGTCAGTGCTGCAATTGGGGGCCAATTGAGGCAATCAGAAACATGATTGGAACTTCCCTTTTTGTATTTAACGTTCAAGTTGAATTGTTGAAGATATGTAGACCAGTTTTGATGACGATGGTTTTGCAACTTCCCTTGTGTCTATATAAACTAAAGCGACTGGTGATCGGTGTGGATTACTGTACCCTTCCCCTAAATGTAATAATTCCATTGTCGACAAGCCTATACAATGGAATGCATCACTTTATCATAGGTGGCGTACTTCTGAATTGTATCGAAAAGTGTCTCACTATGATAGGCCACAAGGTGCCCATGTTGGGTGAGGATTGTACCAATAGCATAGTCAGAGGCGTCTGTCTCAATTTCAAATGGATACTGCAATTCTGGAAATGTGAGTATTGATGCATACTAGAGACGATACTTTGACTCAATGAATGACTTCTGTTGGGACTCAAACCAAGAAATTTTTTATTTTTCTCCATCTTTTGTAATCTAGCTTAAAGGCCAAGTGATATGGGAGAATCTCAACACGAACCTCCGATAAAAATTTGCAAGGCCTAGAAAGTTGCAAAGAATTGTTAGAGTGGGTGGGACTGGCCAATCTCGAATGAATTGGATCTTAGTTGTATCCACATGCACACTTCGCTCATCTATGATGTATCCTAGATATCAGCCCTGGCTCATGCCAAAGGTGCATTTCTCCATGTTGGTACATATTTTGTGCTACCGCAGGTTTTGAAGGACCTGTTGAATGTGTTGCAAGTGTTCTTCCCAACTCTTGTTGAAAATGAGGATGTTAGCTAGATAAAAAACCATGAATGAGTTGGTGAAGGGCCACAATATGTCATCCATTAGCCTCATAAAAGTTGCAGGGGCATTTTTCAAACCAAAGGGCATAACCAACCATTTGAAAAGGCCTTCCTTGGATTTGAAGGCGGTCTTCCATACATCTGTGGGATCTATTGGAACATGGTAATAGCCAGACTTGGGATTGATCTTGTTGAAATACTTGGCCCCTTGAAGTTGGCCCAAAAGATCATCAATTTGTGGGATTGGATACTTGTTCTTGACAATGATTTTGTTTAGTGCCCGATAATCAATGCAGAGCCTCCAAGTCCCATCCGTCTTTTGTACAAGTACAATCGGGCCCCCACAAGGTGAGGAACATGGTCAGATATGCCCTTTTCATGGAAACTCCTAGATTTTCTACTTAATCTCTTCATTTCAAGAATGGAGTGGTGATATATCAACCTGTTGGGTAGAGGTGCTTCGAGAGTCAAATCAATCGAATGCTTGACCTGACAGTGCAAAGGTACCCCTGTGGGTGAGGAGAATCTATCCCTATATTCTTCCACGACTATATCCACCTACTTCAGTTTCATGGAGGGACCCTTCTCGGGGTACATGGATGTGGACAAGATATTCCCCTCACTTTAGAACGAATCAAAAAGAAAAAAAATTCCCAGTATGGGAGATGATCTTACTACATTTCTTAGCAGAGATCAAAGAGATGGCAGTAGGTGGGGCTACCTTCGATATCCTGTATAAATTATTACCCAAAGAAATCATAATAGTGAGAGGCCTCGACTCATATACAACATGACGCTTCCACAAGTATGGCTGGCCTAGTAATACATCACAAACTTCAAGAGGAGAAATATCACATAATACCTCATCTGTGAAGGGCTTGATGTTGTAGGGAAGGCGACATTGTTGGCTAATGCAGAGATCTCATCCTTGTTGAAGCCACCTGATGGTGTACGACTGCGGGTGTGGTGTGGTTTTTAGGCCCAACTGCTTCACAACCTTTCCTGAGGTGAGATTCTTTTGTTTCCCATTTTTGATAATGAATTTCAGTGGTGAACTCTTCACCCACATTTGTGAGTGGAAGAGACACTCCCCCTCCTATGGATATTCGGGCTCAATCTTCTAGATCTTGGTGGTGGCAACAGTGGCGTTGGGTTCTTATCAATAATTTTCTTCCCTTTTTCATTCCCCTTGTCAGGTTCTGACTCATAGTGGGAAAATGCATTTGATTCTGAAGCCTTTGGCCCACCCATCAGTAGAAGAATAGAAATTATATCTTTAATCCAACAACATTTTGGCATAGTTTGAGAAGAACATGTTTGCTTTCTTCTTGTCCTTTGATGGTATTTTTACAAGGCATCAAAATGCACATTTTGTTTGCCTTGTCAACCACTATAAATAAATTGTCATGTCCCTTCTGTGTTGTTGGTAACCATCTAGAAAATCCATAGAAACATTTTCCAAGGTCTAGTTGAATATATTTCAAGACGAAATAACAAAGCAGGGCTCATTGGAGATTATGAGCGGCGAGGAAAAAACTAGATTATGAGTGGCGAGGACAAAATTTACATGAAATTAAGAGATGATAGAGAGAGTTACATCGAATAGGAGAGGTGTTGAATAGTCTGAAGCTGTGGATAGAAGGACCAAGTAGTTCAGAGTTGAGGAGTTCAAAAGTTGGCAGTGGAATGAATTCTAGACAAATAGTAGGTGTTGGAAGTAGTGTTGTCAGAAAGATGGAGGGAAGCAATGGATTCCACCATGAATTAGAGGGAGTGTAGACATCGTAGGTATCAAGACCATCAATTGAATTCTTAAACTATAACACTCCTTACGGTGATGAGATGCATTTTGTGAGGCACATACTATATTATGAAGATGATGTATCTCCCGCAAGTAACAATTTACTGGTTAACAACACAAGTAGTACCTTCCCTAACCTCTCCTTGGTACTTTATAATAATCGTGCTTATTTTATTTCAAAGCTAGTTAAGACCTTAAAATTTCATAAAGTTTATAATGCGTATACAACTGATACTTCTAGTGGTTTCGGTGGTGGTTCCCAATTAAGTTCCTCACAACTTCATTCACAAGGATTTATATTGATTTCACCTAGTGAATTTATAATGGTTGGCAACGTAGCACGTTTATTCACTCGATGCATTGAATTCTTTGGATGAGTTAATGACGATGTTAAACAACATTGGTATATGTGTGAAGCCATATGGAGGGCTAGCATATGTTAGATGCTACTGAGCTCATTAAGTTCCAAACTACTTTGAGAGATAGGGCACTCATATGGTTTATCAAGTGGTCTACATTACACCAGAATCCAACTTTAGATGAAGTTAAACAATAATTTATCCAAGAATTTAAACTCCATCAAATGAATCAACAAGGGTTATCTGAATTGTGGAATATTAAGCGATGGGAGGGAGAAACTGCATGAGAATGCATGCAACAATTTAAAGATGCAATTGGTAAATTAAGTTACTTGATTGATCTCAATCACCAAAGAGACAGTTTCATTAAATCTTTGTTGTCGTTAACACAAATCCCCTTAACGAAATAAAAGATTTATGTTTTGCAAGATGCACTTGAACAAGCTATGAAGATTGAAGCTATGGTGGGGTACCCTCATGAACACAGGGGAGGTGTCACTTCTAGTGATCCTACCATCGCGGGACTATAACATCAGATTGATTATTTGACATAGCGGGTAAAGGATATGCATGATGCACAACCAATGTGACTTCAGGTTTGATGTACTAATTGCCATGTTGAAGGTCATCACGCCATAGAGTGTCAATGATTGAGGGGTATAGGGTTGTCTACTATACCTATGGGATCAACGCCACCTTTACCTACTATTGGAGTTGTGCAGGATGCTACAAATGATCTATATCAAGGACATACTCAATTTCATGTGTTCCCCAACCAACAAGGTACATATGTAAATGACTATTGTGGGATTTTTCGTAGTTATGTCCATCCACCTTGTATTTGTCCCATTTTGTAGAAATACTCAAATGTCACAAAGATAATATGCTTTGTCAATTATGTGGTTCCCTGATGCATCATTTAGATTATTGAAAATATTTGGATTCTTTGGTCGATCGCCTTGATCACACTACATTTAGTGTTAATGAAGCTCCTTGAGGACAAGGAGGAGGAAATCCAAGGGAAGGAAGAAATAGAGAAAGAGTTATGGTCCATTGCTATAACTGTGATTAAGAGGGACATCTTTCTCATGATTGTCCATTGTCTAGGAGTTCGTGGTGCTCCCAACGTAGAGTAAATACACACACAATTGAAGATTTCCTTGAATTGATCAATTGTTGGGAAGAGCATAAATGACAAAGAGGAAAAAATTTCAATGCAAAACATTGAGGTCCTGAACCAACTTAAATTCCTAACATTAATATAATTACTAGAGGAGGGAAAAGGACTAGAGAAAACACAGAAATCTCTAAACAACTAGCCAAAAAAACTTACATCACCTAAGAGGTCTTATGATCCTAATTAACAAAAATAATGTTATAGGGATGCAACTAAAATTTGTAAACAATTGGTTTCTTCCTATAGTCCTCTTGCAAAACGACAAGAGTGGATGTAAATGAGGAGTGCCAGATTTTCCCAGGAAACATTTAAGGCTGTTATGGAATGGTTTGAATTAGTTTTGCATATTATGAATGATGAGCAGTTATCTAGAGAATTGCACAAGAAGCTCAAGGAAATTGTTAAAGATCAGAAATTTTCAGACAGGCCGATTTCTACAAACCTTCCTGAATAACACTCAAGATGTTTCTGCAAGAATAACAAAAGAATGGGGAGATAATTTTGTGCTGATGCTCAAATTACAAGATTTTAGATTAAATATTCCATGCTGGATCTGGGGCCTAATGTTAATATTTTACCAAGAAAGACTTGGGAGGCATTAGGAAAACCAAAGTTAGTGTTTTCCTTGATTAAATTACAAATGGGAAATCAGTATTGTATCCTTCCCATTAGACATCTTGAGGATGTTGAATTTGATATTTCAGGGGTAAAAACATATGCATATTTCAAAGTTATAGATATCATGGGAGATAAAGATCTATATCTAGCTCTGTTAGGAATATATTAGGCATTCGAGGACTATGTTGTTTTTAAACTAGTGGGAGACAATGACCTTTGAAATAGATGGAGTTCAAGTTATACAACCACTAGATCCTTATCAAAGTCCAAGGTTTACATAACTTGTAGATGATAGAGAAGAACTGAATCTTTTGGATCAGTTATATAAGCTCGCTGTAGGAAAATGAGATGACTATATAAATACTATAGCAGATGGTTCCATTAGTTGCAGAAGCATTCAAAACATAGAAGTTGGTTCAGATGTTCCCTTGGATACTAGGCAATAGGGAGATCATGAGTTGCATTCAAATCATTGTGTAATTGTTTGCTATGTTTGCTGGATTAATACCAAGGTATGTTATTTTCCAACTTTTAAGGGTATAGGCTCAGTTGTTAATTTTATTAATGAAATTTATTTGAAGATTGAAGAAACACAAAATATTCCTTTAATGGATGTTTCCCCCCAAGTAACACCAGCGAGATGGTGGGGAACTCATTATACTCATCTCCAAGACTAGGAGTTAGTTAAGTTTGTTTTTTTTTATGTTAGTTTGTTTCTCCAAAGAAACATTCGGTTAAAATCGCTATATACAAAATATATACTAGTTGACATAAGCATATTCAGACTTGTAATGTCATGTGGACTGAAGCAATACTTCATGTAGATATGTGGGTGCATCAATTTATCCACACATTGGGGACACTTCCACAAGATTTGTACTTGAAGGAAGAGATGAAGAGACAAACAACTAACTCAGAGTCATTGATAGCCTAGTTATGCAGTGATTTTTATTTTTCGTATGAGGATGCCAAAATAGCATAGGCCTTAAAAGAAATAAAAAGATTATTGTTTCCTATAGGGAAGCTTGTTAACGAATTTGGTATTCATAGGAATTTTGAACACTTGTATGAGTCTGGGTTTCATGAGGTCGTCACTTGTGGCAAAGTTAATTAAGACTTGAATGAAGATGATTTAGAGGATTTGAGGCATTTTTCTTTCAAGGAGTTTGAAAGACAGAAAAATCTAAATGATGATCCTATAAAAGATGCTCTACATTTAAAGCCTTTGAAGTTGTGGAAACATAATATTAGAACTGAAGAAAATCATAAGTTATCTTCCATTGGTGATTATTGAGATGAGCAAGCTACAAAAGAATTTTTGATATATTAAAAGAATATGAAGATTTGTTTCCAACATCAATCTCAAAGCTTAAGGGAATCAAAGGAGATCCAGGAAAATGAAGATTATTATAAAGCCTGGTGCAAGACCAGTTAAACATTGGCCTTATTGATTGAATTCACGGGTTAAAGAAAAATTAAAGAAAGAAATTGACAAGATATTGGTTGCTAGTCTCATATTCCCAATTGATGAAGCAAAATGGATTGGCCCTATTATTATTTAAGACAAAAAGGGTTCAGATGATATCAGAGTTTTTGCAGATTACAAAAGCCTTAATAATGCTTGTATCCATGATCTGTTTCCTACTCCTTAGGTGACGAGGTAATATAGAATGTTGCATGCAATGAAGGTTATTCCTTCCTTGATGGCTCTTCTGGGTACAATTAGGTTTGCATTGCAGAAGAAGAGAAAAGGAAGACTAATTTTACAACTAAATGGGGTTCTTATGCTTACCACTTCATGCCATTTGGTCTTAAAAATGCTCTAGTTATATTCACTAGAATTGTTATTGCTACTTTTAGACATTATATTCATAAATTCCTGGAAGTATATAAAAATGTATGATTGGACAGTATGCAACCTCTTAAAGAAGCATTCCAGTTTATTACATGTGATGTTTGATTAGTGTCGACATTTGTAGATCTCATTAAATTTGAAGAAATGCATTTGTGTTGTTCCCTTTGGTACTCTGGTTGGACATATTGTTTTTAAAGATGGTGTTTCTGTTGATCATGTCAAAGTGTCGATAATTCTAATTATGTTTCCACCAACAATCATTAAGGAGTTGTAATCCACCTTGGGACATACATGTTATTATCATCGTTTTATCGTAACTATGGTTTGATTATTGCATCATTGAAGAAATTTTTGAAGAAAGTAGAGTGTTTTATATGGACTAATGAATGTGGAATTGCATTTGACACACTGAAAGAGAAAATTGCGAGTGCTCCAATTATGGGTTATCTGGATTGGAACAAGGAATTTCATGTTCATATAGACACATCTAGTATCACCTTGGGTGCTATCTAATTAACACAACTATGAGAATGTAATTTGGATCATCCCATTTACTTTGCCAGTAGGAAGCTCTCCATTGTTGAGAAGAATTACATGATCATGAAACAAGAAGCTCTTGTCATAGTGTATTCTTTCTAGAGACTCAAGCATCATATTTCAGGAGGTCTTTTTAAATTTTTTACTGACGACTCTACTCTAATGTACCTGGTTAATAAACATATTTTAGAAGGATGAATATGTCAATAGATTTTGTTATTTTGGTAATTTCATTTAAAGTTATTGTCAAACCAGGTCAATCTAATGTGGGCCCAGATCACCTTTCTAACTTATAATATGGTGAAGCAAGAAGATTAGTGGATGACCAATTTCTTGTTGCGGACTTGTTTTGGATTGAAGTAATACCAAACTATTTGGAAGGTAAAGAATTATTTTTATCTACTGGAAAATGCTCTGATAACTATACAAAAAATTAGAAGAAGCATATGGTGGTACATGTCACGGATTATCAAATTATTGTTGGTTAGTTGTACAAAATGGGGATGATCACTTTTTCCACATATGTGTTTTGGATCACGAAAAGAAAGTGTTTTGTGGGAATGCCACTTTAGTATTGAGGGAGGCCATGTTGGAGGAAAAACAACTGCAAGAAAAGTGTTGCAAGTAAGACTTTGGTGGCTTACTCTGTTTAGATATGTAAAAGAATATGTCAAGAAATGTGATGTTTTCCTATGAGTTGAGTGACCATTGCATCATGATGAACTCCCACTTCATCATGTTCGGTATTTGGAAGTCTTTGAAAAGTGGGTTATTGATTTTATGGGGCCCATCAACCGTCCTACACGACACTCTCATGCCTGATACATTATTACCAAAACTGAATACTTAACACATTGGGTTGAAGAAAACCTTGTCAAAAATTGTACTACCGACACTACTGCAAGATTTATATTCAAAAATATCATCACTAGATTTGGTTCTCCAAGGGGCCTTACTAGTGATCAAGGGTCACACTTCATTAATGAGACGATTGCTACACTACTACGAAAATTTATGATCCAACATCACAAAATTTTCCTATATCATCTACAAGAAAATGGAACGGTTGAAGCTTTTAACAAAATTTTGGAAAATGGGCTTACTAAAGTTTATTATGTGAACAAAGCTAATTGCGATGAATGAGTCCTGACTAGTCTATGGGCTTACCATATCACTATGAAATGATTGCATAAATACACACCATTCCATCTTGTTTATGGACGAGAAGTTTTCGTACCAACTGAGTTTATTGTTTTGAATATTTCTATTGCTCAACCTACCAAGATGTTTGATGATGAATCTGGTAGAGAACAGTTGCAGGAATTGTGGGAGATAGACACAGAGTGTTTCTTAACATATTTCCATTAAACTATTGAGAAAGAACAACAAAAGGCTTGACATGATAGACATATAAAGAAAAATTCCTTCTCTATCAAAGAATAGGTATTACTCTATGAAAAAAAATATTTGAAGCATCTTGGTAAGTTACAAATGTATTGGTTGGGTTCCTCCTTTATTGCAGAGATAAGAGATTCTAGAGCTATAAAGGTTCCTCAGATTGATGGAGTTCTTTTTGAGGGTTGGTGTTAGGTCCCTATACTACTAGTGTAACCCCTTATTGTTATTAGTACAACCCCCTTATTATATTTTTGTGCCCATGTAGTCCCCATATTGTTATTATTGTGCCCATAGAAGCCCACTATTGCTATTATTGTTCCCTTACATTATTATTGTTATGTCAGCTCTGATTTATTATGACCCCTTATACTCCTATACATAGAAAGGAGGTCTTGTCATTTGTATCATCCAAGAATTGTCATTTGTGTAATGTAAAGGAGGTTCCCCCCTCGAAGAGGCTTATTTCTAAGGTGTTCATTTATCTTTTCTATCTTTTTGTGAGCTGGTTTCATGATATTTGGTATTAGAGCTTTGGATTCTAGGGTTTCGCTGCTCCAAACAGGTCATTGTGGAATTTTCACTATAACTATTTTTTTGTGATGTTTCAAAAGCTAAAAGGAAAACCCATTTGAGAAAAAATCGTGCTGAACCTTGGGTCCAAATTTCCGATCTTGTCTTACTATATTTTAGGATATATGATTTGAGGAAGTTAGGGTTTTTTGCAGACTCCCGAATTACATTTTAAACAGGTGACCTTGGGAAAATCGTCATAACTTTCTCTCTGAGCATCAGATTGAAATTTCGTAAGAAGCTTCATAAAGAGGACGGGCTGTAGTTTTCTGTGTATATTTTTCAGATCCGAAGGTCAAAACAGTGACACGTGGAACTTCATACAAGTTCGCTCTTTTGAAAAGGTATATAATCAGGCCATCTTGGGAGATTGTGCATAACTCTTTCTTGGAGAATCCAATTTCGATCATACTGGTGGCATTTGAAAGAGGACGCAGAGGGCTACTATAGATTGGGATTTTAGAACTTAACGATAAGAAAGTATAGATTTACAGTCGTTTCAAGATCGAGCTCCTAAAATCAAGAAAAAGCGAGATGAGGAAGTTTGATGGCAAGGATCAAGTAAATTAGATACTACAGATGGATAACTAATTTGATCTACATGGTGTACCACTGTTACAAAAGGTATGTATTGCATCTTCGTATTTAGAACCAGATCAATTTTTATGGTATAAAGGGATTTGTTCTCATAAATCACCTGTTACGTGGTCAATTTTCACGGAGGAAATGATAGCACATCATGAGGATACAAAGAGAAACACCTTTTTTAGCTAATCGATAAATTTCAAACAAAAGGGTTCAATGGTAGAACACATTGAGGACTTTCAAAAATTGAATATAAGGGTAAATGATATTCTAGAGAAGCAAAATAGAAGTAGTTTTATCTATGCCATGAAAGCTAATATCGATGGTATGAAAGCATATTGGAAGAAAGGCATGGAATATTTGAAGAAAGACATGGAAGGTTTGAAGGAAGGTGGGACAAAGATGGTACAAGAAAGGCCTCCTAATGGCCAAAAGAATCAAGAAACATCAAAAGAAGAGGATATACATCAGGAACCAACCCTAGAGAAAGAACAAATGAATCTGACCATATCTTGTACTGCAATCGCAAGAATTACCACTCCTCAAACTCTCAAGATAGAAGGACATATCAAGAAGAAAAAGGTTCAAGAAGTGAAAGATCACATAGAGAAGAAGAAATGAATCCGACCATATCTTGTAATTCATCAGACGGAATTACCACTCCTCAAACTATCAGGATAGAAGGACATATCAAGAAGAAAAGTGTTCAAGAAGTGAAAGATTACATCGAGCATCAAGAAATGAATCCGACCATATCTTGTAATGCATTGGAAGAAATTACCGCTCCTTAAAATCTCAAGATAGAAGGACATATCAAGAAGAAAAATATTCAAGTAGTGAAATATCACATCGAGTATCAACAACAAGTTCTCCAACTTTTAAAGGATAATGCCACTTTGGTGCAGAATCGAATGAAACAACAAGCAAATCAACATCGTAGTGAAAGAAGTTTTGATGTAGGCGATTGAGTATTTTTACGGCTACATCTCAAGAAAGCTATTTATGAGAAGTAAATGTTTGAAATACTACATGCACTTAAGAAATGGCGACCTTACCTAATGGTAAGACACTTCAAGGTAAAAATGGATCATGATAGTCTTAAATACTTCTTAGAACAAAGATTATATTTAGAAGAACAAAAAAATGGGTCACAAATATTTTGGGTTATGAATTTGAAATCATCTACAAAAAAGGGAAGAAAAATGTTTTTGCAGATGCACTCTCAAGAAAGGATGAGGATGTGGAAGCATTGTTTTGCGCTATTTCTATTATCTAACCAAATTGGATAAATGAAGGAAGGGATGAGTGGAAGAAGGACAAAGAAGTGTGGCCACTCATTCAAATGTTGCAGAACATCCCAATCCAACAATATTGCTAGAACTTGAAAAGGAAGGAAAAATCATCTGGGAACCTTAAGCATTCACAGAATTGAGAAGTCAACAACTACGAAATCGATCAATTTCAGAGTATCTCATCAAGTGGAAGAATTTACCCGCTAAACATTCCACATGGAAGGATGTGAATTTTATACAGAAGCATCAAGAACTACTAAAGCATTGAGGACAACACTTTTTGAAGGAGAGGGGCATGTTAGGTCCCTATACTAATAGTGTAACCCCTTATTGTTATTAGTACAACCCCTTTATTATATTGTTGTGACCATGTAGTCCGCATATTGTTATTATTGTGCCCCATAGAAGCCCACTTTTGTTATTATGGTGAACTTACATTATTATTGTTATGTTGGCTCTGGTTTATTATGACCTCTTAGACGCCTATATATAGAAAGGAGGTCTTGTTATATGTATCATCCAAGAATTATCATTTGTGTAATGTAAAGGAGGTTTCCCCCTCGAAGAGGCTTATTTCTAAGGCGTTCATCAATATTTTCTATCTTTTTGTGAGTTGGTTTCATAACAGTTGGGTGAATGGTGCATGCTTGAAGCCCTACTATGGATGATAAAGTTTTATGGTAATTCTCGCTCTGTGAAAGGGGGCACCAGTTAGGCTTAGGATTGATTCAATTATGTTAGTCAATTAGCAATTCAATCGGTTGTGATAATGATTTTATTAGTATAGTTGTGTCATTCCTGTTAGTATGTTATAGTTGCAACCCATTGCAACTCATTATGGTCGGGAAATACGTGTCATGTGTCATTTTTGTCAGTCTTGTAATCATTGATAAAGGTATTTTTAGTTATTATGCTAAATTTCCTATAATAATCATTTTTCTTATTTGATTTTCCACTTTATGACTTTGAAATCATTTCTTGTTACCCCATCATCATGATATTTCCGTTTTCAAGTATTTTATGTCATGTCCTGGGAATTTACGTCCTAGCCATAATTATTATCCAAAGTTAACTTGATTTGGAAATTTATCATGTTAATGAATAACGATATAATCACCCCGTGTCTTATTGAGTCCTTTCTATATTGTCGAGTGTTGTCACCATATTTCCTCATTGTGTCTACAAGTTTTCAGGATTTCTTACCCTCGCTCCCACATCTAGTTCTTTTCTGACCCAATTCCCTATCATCCATATATAAAACTTGTCTATAGTCATAGGTCCTCAACCATGACTCGTAACACTAAGCTTGTATTCTTTGCTGGATATTTAAACCATTGTATTGTTCCTACAGAAAACACCTTGGGAAAATACGAAAAGGATACACTAGTTGACAATGGTTGTCTAATTTTGATGTGTTCCCAGCTTTACAATTTGAAGTTTATATGAAATTCGATGTTGCACCATCTCATGGAATTATTCCTAGGGTAAAGGTTGAGTTTTGTCCCCTGTAGAGGTCATATTTTTAAATTACGGGATTTGTCTATGTCTGATACCACAGGTGAAGTCTTACGGTGCACAAATTTATCATCAATCTCTTGCATGGTGGTTCATTGTGGCTCGATAAGGAGTATCCTCTGCATGTATAATAAATTCACTAGCTTGCAAGGTTTTCGAGGTATGGTCTAGATGTTTTCATTGTCTTTTAGCGTGTTTCAAAATGTAGTAAGAAGAAGGGGGATTAAGATTTGTACCAGAAGTATGCCACTAAAGGAAGGGTTGTGGGGCAATCATTAATAAAATTAATGATGGAAGAATTCTTTTTTCCTGCTATATTATCAAGGGAAAACTTGTGCAGCATTATAAGAAGGGATAATGTACCTTGGATACCATCTTTGCAGCCGAAGATGATGTTCAAGGTGAGTCCTTGAATTTCTGCAACTATTTGCTGCATGAATTTTTTGAAGATTATGAAGATGTTTATAAGTGAGCCACATATTTCATTTATGGGTACTTGGTTATTGCCATTGCAATGATGAAGTGGTTTTCACCTAAAGGTGGAGAGGTGGTTGAAATTCCAAATGGAGGACCTATTGATCTTGCTTATTCTCTATGGAGGACTCAGACTGATCCCACTAATTGAGAATTCAACGAAAAGACATTTGAGAGTTGGCATACCAAAATTTTGCATGTCACTCAAACATTTCCTCAGGTGTCGAAGTTGATTTTGGAGAAATATTCAAATCAAATATGGTTTGGGATGAGTCATGGTCACACTTACCTTTGGCTTGGAACTATCGACCCTGACACATTCAAAATGAGGCAGCTTCCTTATTATGTTTATGAAAAATATTTTCACAAGGAGGTTTTATCCTGGCCCGGAGTGAAATGCATACAAAAGGAGGATGAGATTATTTATAATTTGGATTGCACGCAATGTCATGATTCCTTTGCAGATGTCACGTCAACTTCTAAGAAGCAAACAACTAATATGAAACAAGATCTTCAACCAATATTGAAGAAATTCCAAGAATGTTTGTTTTCTGCTCGCCACACTGTATTTGAGGTTAGTTCCGTAGTAATTTCCAACAGTTCTATTTTAGGTATTCCTAGTGCTTCTTTGCTTGTTATCGATTCATTTAAGCCACCAATAGTACCTTTTTTTACCCTGAGTCCTACTGAGTCACTTCACCTACAACTTCTATTACTACCCCTTCCATCTCTAATGTTTTTGGTTTCATTCAAACCCTTCCCCAGACCAACACCAATGTCCAATTTTCTAATGTTGTAGATCTCAATAACGATGAGCTCAAATACCTTGGAGGGGGAACCACAATAGTGGAGTAACACCATAATCTGTCACCTATCCATTCCACAAATTCCCTAGGTTTATATCCCCATACAACACCACAATATCATGCTATTTCTGATATCCGTGAAAATGACAACATCGGTGGAGACATTATTGAGATGGATATTCAGTCAGCATTTAAGGATACTATAACACAACCCATTGTTGAATTTGAGTCACTTGAAGAAGTAGTTCAACCACCACCTGTGCAGTCTTCATCCGAGATACAACAAAACCTTACTAGAGTTCTTTTAACAGCTTAGGTTGTTGTGTTTAGTTAGGACCCAACTTAGTGCTGATAAATCTTGTGTTTGGTTGCACAATCTTAGGATATCATTCCTCTTTTTCCTTCAACCATTATTTTTAGGATACAAGATGAATTAAAAAAGGAACATAGTCAAAAGCGGGAAACTTCACCCTAGGGACACTCTAAAAAGTCTATTGCTAGTGGTCAGCCCTTGCAGGCTTGATTCCCTTTGCTTGATTCTTTATCTACGGATGATCTTCAAAGCTAATCTTCAACCCAACTATTTCAACTTATTCAAACCTCTACAGTGCAATTGGAAGCCTGTTGTAATGAGTTTGTCTCTCTTCATGAACAACAAAAGCAAGAACTCATGGTTGTAATTAAGGAGTGAGATCATTTAAGAGATGAAATTGCACAACTTGAGAAACAAATTGAAGATATTAGTGCTAAATTCTAGTAGATGTGTCTAACCATTTCTAAATTTGTGCCTAATGCTCCAGAAGATTTATCTCTTTGTTAGCTAGCTAAATATTATGATTTTGTTGAAACTGCTTGTAAAGAGCTACTCGCCAATGATAGAAACTTATGAAATAATGTTGTTGAGTTGCACAATGCACCTCCCGATCATGTTGATCATTTCAATCAACAGATTATCTTGCGCAACTCATGAATGATTCTCATGAAATATTTCAACAAGTGCAATATTTTCCTGGATTTATTGTAAAGAAGAACCAACCTTTATATTGGCTATGATAACAAACTCAACAATTGTTTGACCAAGCACTCGCTACTGATAATCTCCAGCAACAACAAGATCTTCTTAGTCAGATTAAAGGTATTGAAACCCAAATTCACCATCTGGAAGAAGAGTCACATACTTCCAAAGTTGTACTGCATGATCTTCAACTTCCAACACAAAAATATTTGTTCCATCTAAAGAAACTACACTCTGAATCCAATACATAATGGAAGTTAATCCTTATTGTGCATCCTCAAAATTCTACAATTGCAAGTACTGCCGAATTTTCTACCCTAATCACTACATGGAAATCCACTGCTACAAAATATGTTGATTTTAAAGCTCAAGCCTTACAAAAGGTGCTATAGTTGGATCCTTCATGTGAAGGTAGCATAGCAACACAAAAAGCAGATGAGGTAACAAAATAGGTAGAAGTAGTGCTTACAGAGGTAACACAACTACAAATGGAGCCAAACGTATGGTTAGAATATTGACTCGAGGACGAGTCAATGGATAGTGGTCAGGGGTTGTTGGGTCCTTTGTTTTTGAACAAATTTTGATTAATTTTTTATTAAAAAAAGTTGCAAAAATGGCCAACGCAAGTGGAAAAACCTGTGAGACACGGAGAAAAAAAATGGAAGCAATAGGAAGCAAATAGGAACAATTATCTTGGAATCCACGGAAGCTGGAGAATAAGGATTCACGTGTTGGATTTTGAAGAAATCGAGAATATAAGGACCACAAACCCATATTTTTTCAAAGTGGACCAGATCAAATGGACAAGATCAAAATGGTAGAAGAAAACTAGATCAAGTGAGCGCAATAAAGGGGAAAATTCTATAAAAGGTTTAGGGAGGATAAGTCACACAAAGAATTATTCTCAGACTATGTTGAAATGTTGTTGGATTAAATATATAATTTGTGTAGCCATGTATAAACTATGGAATTATCTACAATGATCCTTGCTCTGTTATTTGGTCTTGAAATGTCTTGTGCTCTAATGTATACCTTTAGTGTAATGGTCCGGTTATATTAATGGAATGAAGTGTTGCATGATAATGTTCTCTTTTGAGTTATGGAATGATGGATTTGATTATAGCCTTTTAATTTTTTATGTATATTACATGTTGTTGGTTCTTCAATATTCATTATTGCAGATGTATTTCTTTTGCCTGTGTAATAGTTTCTAAATATTTCTATTATTGATTTATAATTATTTATGCATTGAACCTTCTGCGTGATAAGTTGATTCTAGATACTATTTCTTGATCCCTACTATTTTAATTGTCTTGGCACACCTCAGGTGAGACGTTTCTCCCTTGTGAAGGAATGAAAGGGTCGATGTTTTGCTAGACTATAGTGGAGCTCCTTTTTTGGTAACCGAGATCGAAACCTGGGTCCAACACATTCAATTTTGTGCCAACATGCTACCTTCAACGTTGGATGTTGTATATGGACAACAATGAGGAGTGACGGGAGACATCATAAGAGAAGCATTAAAAGTAAATAAGTTTGTTGAAAAGATTAGGTAGATCCATTAGCAAGTATATGAGATGCTAAAGAAAGTTACAAGGCTCAACATGGCTAGCACATAACAAAGAAATCATTCAAAATTGGAGATGAGTTTGGTTAAAATCAAATAAGGAACACTGAGAAGGAGGCTCTATAGTTTGGTCATTTTGAAGTATTGGAAAATATGGGAGATAGTGCCTACAAGCTTAATCTAACTGCTATACAATCACATTTACTCAATGACGAATGTTGAAAATTTGAAACTCTATGAGTCTTCCATGTTCGATCAAGAGGAGGAATAAGTTCTACCTATAATAGTAGACTTAGCCCGAGATACTCAATTAGGATTGGTAGAAGACAATTTTACAAAATAAGCCCATAACAATAAGATAGGTATAGTATGACCTTTTGGAGATTGAATTGAAATGATGACCTCTGGGCAAAGCAAAATTCTACTCCAAGGAGAAAGTAGAGGTAAATTTTATTTTCCTTATTTAACAAATTTTGTGGCAATCAAAATTCTCTCGAAATGGGGATGTATGATATTAATTGGATCATCATATAATTTTCTATATATCTTAGTACTTTTTTGGTAGAAACGTTGGCTTGTAGGCCCATTTTAGTGGTAGGTCCTAGTTTGAAAATTTTGGTATGGAACCTTCCAAAGCCATTTTGAGTCATCATATGATGTTTTTCATGGTAGCATGGTATAGAACTTATGTATACACCCTTTAAATTGATCTACAGTCTGATACTTTTTGAACATTCCAAATATCACTTTAGTCATAGGTTGTTTATGTAAATTATGTCTCTTGCAAGTTGACCTACCTAATTAACCAACATGGTATAAGTGGATGGCATATTCTCCCCTGCTACTCAAACATGTGGGACTAATAACATGAGGATTTTCAAGTAGTTTCTAGAAGGACCAAAACCTTATTACATTGAGGGTTGAGGAAGTCAAACCCATTATCCTATATGGCTCTGAAACTATGTTAAATATCAGGCTGCTAGGAGGAGAAGGGATTCCACTTTTTTACATTCTACTTGTTTCATAGCTAAGAAAAAAATTTGGGACTGATATTTTCATAGCATAATAGAGGAGGAAGAGGATTGTGTAACAATTTTTCAGGTCACATTGTTAAAAGGTAATTGCATAGGAGCTCGTGTTCCTTTCTATATGCAATTTTATAACTAAAGAAAAGATAGAAGATGCCATGCCTTATCTTCTATTTGTTGGAAGTAATGCTTCCATGTAATGTGTATTTGTCATTGTGAGTCCCTAGGTGTCATTATAGAAGCTGTTGATTCTTATGTAATGAGTTAGAGTGAGGTGTCGAATTTAGTGTGTAATTTCCTATATATGTAATTGTTGAAATGAATAATATACAATGTGAGATTTGTGTTGTGAAAAATCACTCTCTAATATCTCTTATATTTTTCTAATATGGTATCAGAGGTATATCTGGCTTGATTTGCTTATGGGAAGGCCAAGAAGATGTGAGATTCTTGAGTGTTATTGTTTTGTACATACATAGATTAATATAAGTGTGTGATAGTTGATTTCTATTGCGATATTTATTTCTCCCTATTTAGATCTATGTGTGAGTGTGGTTTTGTAGATATGTATCCAATAAAAATCCAACATTTCTATCTCTACTTGCAAGCTTTGAATCAGATCCTAAGCCATTGTGCAAATTCTATTGATGAGAGGTGGAGACGAAGGTTAATTTCGTGGAGCTTGCATAGAATTGCAAATACACATATGTTTCTAGAACCAAGAGCAACAATGATGCAATTGTCACTTACAAAAGAGTAAAGGGTTGTTTGTGCACACCATCCAGTAATTTTAGGCTTAAAGTTTATGAGATGAGCCAATGAGCCAATGAGAAAACATTGGCAACGGTTTGTGTCCTGGCAAGCACAGCTGTCATCGATCTCTACAACAACACAATTTCACCAAGCATGGGAATGGTGTTTTTACTTGTAATTTTTTTTAATATGGTATGGACGAGATCTCTATGAGAATTTTGGATCAGGAGATGCGGCGACAAAAGAAAATAATTCAAAGCGTTGACCTAGTGTTGATCTGCAGTTGGAGGGGATCAATGTTCATTACGTGCCTCGTGCTACTGTAAAGAGAAGGATTGTGGATCAATGTTGGATCTGGAATTCATATTCAACACAAATAAGAAATGTTCCCTAATGCTCTCGCTTGGGTCATGCACGTTCAAGCTTAATATAGTATGTGGCTGACAGGACAACATGTTCTTCATGTAAAAAAATTGTTTGGCATTGCGATCTATGTCATTTAATTGGGAAACAATGTTGGGACTCAATGTTTAACTATTATGGTGTACTTCGTGAGTGAAGAAAAGGAACAAAAGGGAAGGGAACAAACTCCTTTAATTAACTTGCTTATGGATTTTCTTTTCCTCTCGGGTTGTGTCAATGTTGGGAACCAAGCTGGCATTAAAATCTTTGTTGGCTACAATGGTTTGAAACTGATTCTCTCAGCACTAAGCCTCAAAGTACATCTACATCAATTGTGTTCCAATGCCTTGGGCTTGTAAGCCGAAAATTCAATTTTGTTTGAGCTGATAGAAACAAGGTCAATGTTAAGCTTTATGCAAGCCGATTGAATTAAAATGTCTATTGTGGCAATGAATGTTTTTGTGGGTCAATGTTTTAGCATTTATTTGTGTGTCAAAACGTGTCTTTTATTCCATGGGGTGGGTTTAATATATAGTTGTATGCAAATTCAGGATTGGTGTTTCTTAAACTGGAATCCCTGGTGTCTGAAACATCAATTCTTCTTTGTTAGTAATTTTAGCTATAAAAAGGGTTGGTGGTTCTTAAACTAGAAGCCCCAGTGTTCGAAACATCAACTCTTATGTAAGGTCAAGTTGTTTGATCAAATCTTGAGCATATTCAATATCCAAACCTCCATCCTATCAACTGATGGATATCCGAAAGCGAAATATCCAACAGATGGTGGTTGGTCCATAGGATGGTTCATTACTTGACGAATCTTATCGCAGAAGCATCGACGAGCCAATTTGTCAATATTGTTGAGCCTGCAAAGTTCATCAATGATGGTCAGAGGTGATTACATTTTAAATGGAGTTCAAGTAACAACTCGAAGATGTGGTGGTGAAAGAGTGGAGTTTGCAAGATTCTAGAGTGGATGTGGATGCTGATGAAGATCAGTTAAGCAAATATTTATTTGTTGTAATATGTTTTCCCTATAAGTATTAAGGGAGGGTGTTGGAAGTAATGCTTCCATGTAATGTGTAGTTGTCATTGTGAACCCTAGGCATCATTCTAGAAGTTGTTGATTCTTATGTAATGAGTTGGAGTGAGGTGTCAAAGTTAGTGTATAATTTCCTATATATGTAATTGTTGAAATGAATAATATACAGTGTGGGATTTGTGTTGTGAAAAATCACTCTTTGCTCTCTCTCTTATTTTTCTAATACTATTTGAGTTCTCTCCTATATTGGGTTTCTTATGATAAATCGTGTTTTCATTTATGTGGGTGGTGTGTATTTTGTGCCTATCGTTTTAGTGCTTTCATAAAAATTCAAGCAAAAGTAATAAAAAAATGATATGGAATCTAAAGAAATAACTTGCATAGATATAATATTTTAGAATATTATAAGATCCATGGTGATAAACTATTCCACAAAAATATTCATGACAGTTCACATATAAAAAAAAATCCCAAAATATAATTCATTTTCAAAAAATAAGATAAAAAATTATTAAATAAACATAAATTTTTAAACACTAATATAAATTATGTAACCCAATTATAATAATAACATGCCTAGATACATCTTAATTCCGAAGTTAAATGGATCAAGGATGGTTTAATTGATAATTATAATTATTAAATTCATTTTTTTTTTAGTTTTATGTAATTTGACTGAGTTATTATTTATTTTATTTTCACTGAGTCAAAATGTTAGACATTACAACATTTGTACCATACTGGTTGGAGATTCAATAATTGTGCACACTCTCAAGTTCAATATTATAGAGATGTTGTAATGTACTGTTTAACCTTTTGACTAAATCAAATTAAATAAACAATCTCTGAAATTTCTAAAGCTCGCTGAAAAATCCTTGGCTCAGAGAAGTTGTTCTATTTCTTCCAATAGCATAACAACCAAATCTCCTCTTTGCACTTATGGATTAACGACTTGCTTCTCCACAATTTAAAAGTGGGTCTCCAGCGAGCGAGAATTATGTTTCAGGGTTTCACTGTCAATCACTTTAGCAAGATCGTTTAGAGGTTGATTCCATTGAGGATTCTAGAATCTTAGCGAATTCTGAGGTGCTGCTACATGTTCTTCCTATCGCCTCAGTCCTTCCGGAGCATTCGAATTTACCCAACGTTGCTGTTGATTCTTCTCGCTCGAGATTTTTTCAGAATTTGGTTGAAAACGAAGAGCATGTCTGTGCCTATTCTTGTAATTCTTGCTTGCCTTCTAAGACCATTCCTTATCCGCTCTTCTCGCTTCTCCCCAATGTGGCCTCCTGTTTGGATAGTCAACCTCCCCGTCAGCGAACCGTTCTGGTAGTTAATGCTCCTCGTTGTTGCATGATTCACCACAAACCTTTCTTCAGCCTCCGTCCTCCTTTAACCTTTTCCATCCCCATTCTCCGTTGACCAGACCCCTCTTTCCTCATCATTACCTTCGTCATCGGATGACGACAACCTTTAGGTGAAGAAAGATGGAGTATCTACCTCCTGAACCGCCGCTAATTTGAACCTTGCCATCAGGCCTGGAATTTCAAATTCCCTTAGCACATCAAATGAAAAATTGATGAATTTTTTGAATGTTTCATGCTTTTTATTATAAGTTTTAGCCAAATTTATAAGTGTCAGTCTTCTCTAACTTTCTTTAACGTGTAAACTTTTTCAACTACTCTTATCTCAATTTTCATAAATCTTTTTCTCTCTTGTTTTTTCCTAACTTAACATATGTGTTTGATTGAGATCATAATGACATTAATCACCTAGAGCTTGAAATTTCCGTAACACTAACAATAACCACCAACATATTATAATAAATAATCACCTATAAATAATATTAATGTAGCATTAAGTTAATATTAACCACTATCCTTAAGATTGGCCTAGGGCAAAGAAGGGAATGTGACACAATAAAATAAGTGACATGATAAGAACACCATTTAAAACTGTGAACACATTACTCTTGTATTTGACCAAGTAAAACTAGGGTGCCCACCAAATTTCACCCATGGATGGAGCTATGTACTTTGCCAAAGTAACCAAGGCTTGCACCTGTCCCCCAATGTTTTGAGATGGCCTCTATCACAGACGAGACAACTAAATAGCCCACAACTGGTGAAATATGTCCCTAAGGGATTCAAACCATGGGGAAGAGGAAAATATCATGCTAAAAACCTACTGCAGAAATCTAGAATTTTCTTTCACCATCAAAATGTCCTTATAAATTCATATTATTTGTTTATATGTTAATAAATTCTAATACAATAGTGTGAATGTGAAAATGGTAATTAAGTCTAAACAAAACCAACAACACATGTGAAGAACAATGCGACCCACATCGATGTAAATACATCATCATCTATCAAATTAGACATTTTTCCCCTCTTCTTTCGACAACTAAATCATGACCAACATTGGTGACTGCTAAATAGTCAGCCCTGAATGAGGGTATCAATTCTTCTAAAGTTATCGAGAATTTATGCTTGTGTCTGCAAACTCTTAAGAGGACCCATTACCATAGTGATACAACTCTTAAGAGGACCTATTACCATAGTGATGCAATCTACGAGGGTAAAACATGTGTTAGGGAGATTCCATCATCGATGGGAAAACATCACCAACCCTGCCACTTATCTTACGAATCAAACCAAAACCCATTGTTCACAACATTGAAGAAACATACTTACATTAACATTGTACTTCTGAATATACTTAACCTCTCATCATATACAACAACATACAACTTATAAAACAAATATTATTGCAAACATTTTCTTACAAAAGTGCAGGGAAGGACATCAATAAGTTTTAGGCAGGATACCACTAGTTTGAAAACCCAATCCACAGTAAGACATAGGAGGGGATAAGGGGTTTAGGAAATTTTGAACTTTACTCACGCCTTGAATTTTTTAAAAGTGGAAGCAATGAAGAAAGAAATTAAATTTCATCCCACGAGGTAGAAACCAACCTTTATAATGGGAAACCAGAAAACCCAACATAATGAAGCCTGTAGATGAAGCCAAGAGTCCCTCCTCGTAGGGCCATGTGGAAATACGCAAACACGTCTATCATGTGATGACAACATAGGGAGCACTTTCAAGCTCATATCACGCTTATTTATAAGTATACCTCAGTTACTTATTGTGGTTTCTCAGAAGCTAACTCCCAACAATCATACTTAAGACTTTCTTCTCATTCCAATCTATCAAACAACCCATGGAGACGTGTCAGCTACCATGACATTGCAAATGGACAAAGTCTAATTGCCCCAAAACTTCTCCACTAGCATATTCACTGCCATGACAAAAATTGAAGAATAAAATGAAAGTATCCAGATTGGTATATGCAATAGGCGTTATGTTCAGTCGTACTTTCTAACTTTCTTGATCAAATAAATCATACAAGAAATAATTAGAAATAGTTTAGAGTTATATGTTTTTAGATACCAGCGAGTGGGTACCTTTGCTCCTTCAGTTAGAACGATTTAAGAGATTCGAAACGCTAGTTATAACCTTGCCTTTACCAATTGATATATTTCTCATGCCCTTGAATTGTATTAATATAACAACACTATATATACACCATCTATTTGGTTTTACAATAACTCCTAAAGAAAACTTAAAAGACATTATATCCTATAGCCTCTCACTGTTCTCACTATTATCTTACTTCCATCTGGCATTAATGCAAGCTAGTGTGCTACAATCATACTCTTAGGAAGTAAATAAATACATTGCGTCAAAATTAAAAAACAATGCTTGTAGATACTCTTGGGGAGTAAATAAATACAATGCGTCAAAATTAAAAAACAATGCTTGCAGACAGTTTAGATGACCTCACAATTACAAAACCAATGTTGGCTAGACTATATTAACTATAGCATTTATTAACATTTATGTACTTTGACTTCAAGAATCACAATGAATGCAATGTGGAAGGGAGGGTGTTGGAGCCTGGTAGGCAGTAGGCAAACGAAGGCTTGAGCATTTAAATCAACTTAAGTTTGAACTATGTCTACCGGTCGCCAGTCCCGCCTCCCATGAAATAGAGGTATAATAGATTTTGATGGTTCTGCTTTGAAATCAGACGTCAAAATGTCGAGCTGTAGATGCAAAAGACCTGCCAAAAGTGATGTGTAAAAAATTTGGCCGGGCATCGAATACGTCCTGGAATGAAAAACACGTCTTGTAGTACGTCAAATTCCAGGTCTGTTTGCCATACGCTCCCTTTTTGTACGTGATGTCTCCTCCGCTCCCTTTTTGTATGTGATGTCCCCTCTTTGGGTTTCTCTTGTCCTCTTAATCTTAATCACTTTATTAACAAGAATCAAGACAATAGCTTTGAATCTGATTATATTATTAATAATAACAAAATTAGTAGTATTATTATAATAATAATGTTGTAATTAATTTATAATTTTATAACTAATTAAATTATTATTTTATTTTAAATAATTATTATTATTATAAGATAAGTATATATAGATTAGAAAAATTATGGAACAAGATTCTTAAATATAGAGATGTGTCTTCACTTTACCATGAAGATTCTTAATCTGTAAATATTTTTGGTTATAATGTCAATGACACTTGTTCATATGACATTTATTTAATTAATCAATTTAATTAAAAGGGAAAAAAGAGCATAATTATTTTGGAGGTAAATTTCAACTTTTGGTTTGTGTATACTACTTGAAATATTCTAGAATAATTCATCTATATTAAATCTTACTTTCTATTCACTATTAAATTAAAATTTTGGAAACCCTATTCTAAAATAGACATGGATATCTCTGTATTTAAAAAATAATCATAAAAATTAAGTAAATTATAACTTTATTATTATCTAGACTTTTGTGATCCATAATAATTCTTATTTGATTTATTTGCAAGCTTCTTCAAAAACTTTATTAGTAGTAGTAGTTATAAAAGAAATTAGTATGCAAGTCAACATATATACATTTTAAAAAGCATGCAAGAATATTCTTAACCATGAGTTTCATCCCCATTTAATATAGAGATTCTTGATCAGTAAACATGAGTTGTCACAATACCATGACTTATCAATGCCACATGTCAGAAAAATGATTTCATATGCAATTTGTTCATATGACATTTTTTTAATTAATCAATTTAATTAAAAGGGAAAATTTGGTATAACTATTTTGAAAATAAATTCCAATCTTTCATTTTTCAATACAATTAAGAATATTCTAGAATATTTTTTTGAGGTTAAATCCTTACCATCCACTTGATAATTGTTGATAATTAAATTAAAATTATGGAAACTTTATTTCAAAGCCTGAATAAAAACTAGAATTAAAGTGGGATTAAAAAAGAAAAAAGTATACACAAAGAAAAGAAAAAAAGAAAAGAGGAAAGAACCATTGTTATAAAAAAATAAGGTTAAAGAAAGTTCACTTAATTGTAGGAGGATAAGTTTTTATCTTAGTCGACCTATTGATGTTAATCAACTAATTAATGTATATGACTACACTAATAATAATAATATTAATAAATATATTAGTCTAAGGAGGTGAAGTTTTTGCTGGGAAAATAATGAAAAATATGGCATCATTTTGATGACACTGAGTAGAATTTTTTGGATATCCAAGTTACAACTATGAAGAGTCAAAATTTTAATTAACCACGTGTTCTTAATGGTGTTGAATCCATTTCCAGCATAAAAAAAATGATTTAAACATTCTAAGGATAAAATTTCTTGAAAAAACACTGAAGCCTAAATAAAATCACCTTAAACATTGCCTTAATAAAAACATAATAATAAACAATTTTAAACATCCCCTTAATAAAAACATAGTAATAAACCATTTTCAATATATATGGGAAAAAATTAGAAGGATAATATATGGTACAAAATTATAGAATTAATTTTTTTTTTTTTTTCAAAGACTAATGTACGATCACGGCTACGAAGGTTACGCATCTGGCAAGCCCGGAGAAATGAAATGAAATGAAAAGAGTAGATAAAAGTTAGATTCTTTTTGGTTAATAAAAGAAAAGGCTCCATATATGTTTTGTTTTGTTGTTTATTGGGTGTAATTTGTGTAGTTTTTTTTTAATTTAAATGTAAGTGTTTGAATAATATATTTTTATGGTGGAGATAGATTAATACTATTAAAAGAATTATAAATTTTTTAATTTTTTAAAAAATCTAAAATTAATTACGACATTATTTTATATTGTGGCCTAGGTTGCAGAACGCTGTTATTTTTAGGTCGATAGGTTTTTCTTTCCAATCAATTCAGTTCTCAACACTTCTCTTTTCTGATTGACCTATGGCATACTCGGATATGATTGACATGTGACCATCGCACTGTAATTTGACACCTGTCACTCTCTCTCCTGTGGCGGTGGTCTCACGGACAGCGGAGGGCAGAAATCTAGACATAAACGTAAACTTTCCACTGTGTTGCGGATGCGTCCTCTCAACTCCCGCACCTCCGTATTCCTTCAAAAGTGGATTGTCTGTACTTGCCTCCCCGTTTTCGGCCACCGCCAATACACCTGCTGTTTCACTCGCTGCAAGAGGGTGTTCATAATGTGCTCGTTTGTCTCCTGGTCCAAGGTCTTTGACGGTAGAAGTTGGCTCATATGTCGGTGGAGAAGAAGAGAAGGTGTCCAGAGTCGGTGTGTGGCAGATACCCACTTCTTATACTTCCTCTACCAAGCCTACTACTTACTAGTTCAAAAGCTAGAAAAGATGAATGTGGGAGCTACATCGGGCTGCACCATGCTACTATACTCTAGGGTTTGTCTCTGGTTGAATTTTTGTGGTGCACCACCAACAAATTTTCATGCACGGACGTGGACTATTATTCCTCGTTCAGTTAACGTAGGCGAATGTAATCCCCACGCGATGAGTATTATCCCTCGTTCTGTTAAGGTAGGCGAATGTAATATTTATGTGCGAGGAGTCCGAAAAACATTCGGAGAAGAATGCAGTGCGACTTGAAGAACTGTGTACTGCCTCGAGGAAAGCAGTGAGAATGGTCGCGAGACGTAGATTAGGGTCGAGAGTCTTGAGAAATCGCTCTGTGGAGTGTCCGGGCCTGTATTCGTGACAGGAACTATTATATTTTCAAACTGTATGCAGTGGTTTTCAAACTGTATGCAGTGGACGTTTTGGAGCAAACTCTGAAGCATAAGGAAGCGCCATATTCGTTTTTCAGAATGTATGCATGATTTTGGTCCAACACTTATTGCTTTCATGTGAAGTTGTGAACCATATACAGTTTGTAAAACAATATGGGGTGCTCCAGAAAGCATGGACGAGATAGGTTTTGTATATCTAGAGTCCGGTCTGCTGCAATTCTAGAACATGTACTTGTTTTGGAAGGTTTGTATTAATGTAACTGTGGCATAATCTTTTGAGTTTCCCACTTACTTGTACATGCCCAATGACCAGCCTCTTCATACTATGATGTGTGTAAAGGCACATACCTGCTCCAAATCAGAAGCCTCGAAGGTTGTAAGCTGCATTTTTTCAACTGCAACAAGGAACTTCCTCACATTCTCAAAATACTGAATCGCAGATAGGGCTGCCCCATCAGGGAAAGGAACCAGAGGACCTGGACTTTCTACTACCTGGGATAACCTCAAGCAAACTCAATTAAAAATGTTGTTCGTTAAGAAAATTGTTTAACAATAAGTAGATCAACATGTTATTAGCGCAGGCATAAATCAACTATAATGTTTGGACATACAGACATATTGACAGTTCAAAGACAAAACAGAGCAGCCTCTGTTGATGACAGGAAAGGACCAACCGAATCCTTCAAACATGTGAAAAGGGATAGAATTTGCATCCTACCTTTGGCACTGCCCCTCGAATAACCTGGTTGAGAACAGTACAAAGAATGAGACCATTATGTAGTCACAGGCGAAATTCTTCCTCTGTTGGCTCATTTGGCAGTAAATCGGTAGGTCCATCAACCATTTCTCGCAGCCATGCTGCAACTTGGTACCTTCTAGAAGCTGCATTATACAAATGTGCATATATCATATCAAAGGATCTAAATGCCTTCAAGCTTTAGACCTGTAAATGAAGAGCTACACTAGTATGAATTGCTTCCGAATTCTGAATACGGAAATGAAGAGCTACACTAGTATGAATTGCTTCCGAATTCTGAATACGGAAAGGGAAACGAGAACGGTACGAGAAACGATGTTGGGAGGTTTGGAGGTTCCTCATATAAGAAACGAGGAGAGAGAAAAACACCATATTAAAGTTGAACAATATAAACAAAAGCATTAATTATAAATCTGCAATGTTTTTACTTATGAAATTGTAAAAAAACAATTGTAAATAAAATAACAAATGTAAATACATTATCTCTAGAAAGATGTATACCCAAATCAAACAGCTTGAATATTCAAGAGCTATGTTACCAGAAACGAGAAACGGGAACGGAACGAGAAACGAGAACGGTACGAGAAAGGATGTTTGGAGGTTTCGCATATAAGAAACTAGGAGAGAGAAAAACACCATATTAAAGGTGAACAATATAAACAAAGCATTAATTATAAACCTGCAATGTTTCTACTCATGAAATTGTAAAAAAACAATTGTAAATACAATAACAAACAACAATAACAAAAATACATCTAATATACAAGTAAAAATAAATATGGAACATCACACAAATCCCAATCTTAAAAAAAAAAAACTATCATAGAAAATTTACATGCATTGAAAATTAAATCTTTTAAATCTTCCCATAATTAAAAATTTAAAAGTTATAAATAATATATATTTAATAATATAAAAATATTCTTTAAACATACATAACACACCATCCAACTAATAAAAATAAAAGTTTACAAATAATTTTTCAATTTCCTACCTCTATTATTGTAATGACATTACAAATTCTAAGAGTTTTACTTGAGCTCCACTCCTCTCATAGAACTACACCTACAAATTCTTAGCTTTACAAATAACACAATTATTTTGCTACTAACGTTTATCAATCAGCCACTTAATTTTAGCACAATATAAGTGTTCTAGTAACATGTAAATTGGGAAAAAAATGATCGCCTTTTGGCAATGCTAAATGAAGCTTCCGCGCTGCTTGATGTTGACCAAATTAAATTATCGCATTTTGGCAATACGAAATGAAACTTCCGGTGCTTGATGTTCACGAAATTAACCGTGTCTATGATGCTTCTACGTTGCCTCAAGGACAGGCTTCAACCACATGGTTAAAATTAAATTAAACATGCCTATATAACTTCCACCTGACCATATCAATCCAGTTTCTTTGATAGTCAATATTCTTGCTCGACACACCTCAGTAGATCAATTCATATTGAAAGAAAACTCAGTGAAGAAAGGATCCATCTAATTTCAATGCATGTCCATATCAATGCATGAGGGACAGTGGGACAGTGGCGAGATAGAAGACACCTAATTGATATTACAGGACTAAACAGTAACAAAGGTATAGCGCATTACGATATGAACAGTTGATCCCAGCGAACCTCACCTACCCAAATCTTGAGAGAATTATCTGGTCAAGAATAATCATTCATAAAAAAAAACAAGAGATTGAAGTTTGCTTAAATCCTTGACAACTGGTGTTTTTCTTTGACAGCACTCTCACAATACCCTATGTTCTGCTAGTTCTTTTCAGCGGCTGGCTCACAATACCCTGTAATGCTTATGATTAATTTCCAGAAAACTAACAGTCCACTGCAGCAAACTAACACTCAACCGCGAATTAAACTAGACTTAACTTCCAGAAAACTAACAATTAATTGCTATTTAAACTCGATTTAACTGAAGGTTTGAAAAAATTAAATTTACCAGAGTCTAAAAAAATAAATTTCACTGCAAGTCTATTAGGAAACAGCAAGAAGAAACGATTTCGTTTCACGGGAAACTACGGCCGTTGCAGACGGCGTTTCTAGTATCGTTGCGGTTTATCGAAAGGTTTCTGCCAGAAACGACAGACATCGTCCCGTTTCTGGTAACTAGACTCCAGAGCTTTAAATATAACTACACGAATAATTTTAAATGCAAGCTTCGCAGAAACGATGCCGCAAGGAATGTATATGCTATAAGCGGTGTAGACATAGATTGCTAATGCTCAATCTTTCAATCTCTGAATATGTATAGATGAATCAAACGGCTCGAATGCGCGAAAACTTTAAACTGGCCTATTTACAGCAGAAATTATTTGTCTTGAACATACACACATGACTTGCAACATATCAATCCTTAAAGATCTGGCAAGCATATGTTTATAAACCAAACTGTTGGAATGCTCAAGCGCTTAAATTTGCTTTCAAATTTGCTTTCACGGAGTAGCACATAAATTGTAGAACTTGAAACTTGAAAGCTCTGCCAAACAGTTATTTATAAATCAAATTTTTAAAGTAACTTGGGTTTTCTCTCATTTTTTAAAACAGGATGGCTTAAGCCCTTGAAGAAATCTTTATTAGGCCAATGAAATATGTTACATATATTTTCATTTTTTAAAACGGGGTGGCTTAAGCCTCTGAAAAAAACGGGGTGGCTTAAGCTTCTGAAGAAATTTTTATTAGGACAATAAAATATGTTACATATATGTACAATCGGTCAAATCGTTCATCATACAACCAATAGGCTGCATGGCAACTACGCAGATGGGAGCGTGTAAGCCGTCAGCCCCGCCGGTATACCATGCACTCTCGTGCAACTTGGGTTTTCTTTCATGTATTCGCATAAATTGCAGAAATTTAATCTTTAAGACTCTAACACAAATATCCGAATTAAAGGGATCACCAGAATTGGAGATGGCCTAAAATGCTATCATTGCCGAACTATGCTCGCCTGTAAGTGTTAACCAAGATTTTAAATTGTTCCTTGATTGTTTATAAGCAAGAATGCTCCAATCATATTACTCTTACATTCATTTCTTGCCGTTATCCTTACATTCATTTTTTTGGTTCTGATGTGTTATTTTTATGGGAACCAGAATCAACCATTATCATCCAGATTGGAGCCGATAAACAAATTGAAGGGAATTGTGGACACGTTTTATGGGCGGTTGTTTATATTAAATAATTTAAATAGATTAATTTTCCAAATTTTACCCAAGATTCTCACTGTCCTGTGTGAATAGAGTCATGAATATTCAAAATTCATAGAATTCTTCCATTGTTGTCTCGGCCCAGCTCAAGAGGCTTTGACAGTCTTAAGTTTTGGTATTAGTGCATCCTCCTCTATCAACACATATTTTTCGTGAACAATTATTGCTATATATTCTAAATAGGCAGAGACAAGAAGTTATAGATTCTGCTGGGTTATGAAAATGATGTAGAGATGCTCTGGTGAAGCGTTTGAACAAAGATGAGCCGGTTGTGTTAACGCGTGGAAAATGGAAACTCAAAGATTTATGGATAAATTTGTTTTTTTACCTGTTAAAAATTTGGATAAATTTGTTCTTTTACCGGTTAAAAATTTGTCTTTGATTCTGTGAAAACTTTATTAGAGTCTTTTTTATAGAATTTTATTTATATTTTAGCATTTTAAATTTTAAATTTAAGAACTTGAATTTTTTTCAAAATCTTAAAATCTCGAGAAACAAACAAAATAGTACATTCACATTCACGGAAAATATCATTTCAAAGAAAATCAATTTGTCTTACAATACAACTTTTTCCATATAATTTTAATACATCCAAGAAAAATATCGTTTTTACATAAAATCAATTTATCCCATAATTTAATATTTTAGATGTAAGTTCTTTTATTCAAGTTAAATTTGAATTTCTATCGATCATAATTTATAAGTTTAGTTGAATCCAATGAAATTTTGTTCACATAATTAAATTTTACTTAAATCATGAGATTATCTTAGTTTCAATCTCTTATTTCAATGTCAATTCAATTTGAATTTTAAATTTTCCTACTTAATCTGATTGGGGATGGATCATAACCTTCTAAACCCAATGGTGATAAGTAATCGACTTCATCCAAGGGATTTATCATAATGAGCAACTACCATAAAACTAAAAAAACTAAATAATTTTACATTACTTGTTTTTTAACAATAGCTAGCTGTGCATGGAGCCATGCCTTACATATAAACTATTACACATAGCTCCCTCTTGGATTCCACATAGCTCCCTCTTGGATTTTGGTGAAAACATTACTCTACAGAGAATTCAGGAGTCAAAAGATTTAACTTATATATTTTCAATAACTTTTTTTTATTATAATAAATAGTATTTCTTTAATATAAATCTTATATGAAATTTGATTAACTTTAATTTATTATATTTTTAGTTTAAAAAATAAAAATAAAAATATATTAAAATAAATTTTTAAATAAATATGTTTTTCTTTAAGGGAAATGTTTTTCGCAAAAACTTTTATAATTTTAATAATCTCTCGTTGGGTGAGGGGCTAAAAATATTGGAACGATAGTCTTGAAAATGGTTGATTAAGTTTAATTTTTTTTTTCTATCTTTAATTTTATTTTATAATTATTCTCTTAACAATTTTTTTTTTTCGTAATTAATTTTTAAAAGAAATATTATAAATAAAAAAATTCTTTAATACATGATACAAATATTGAATTTAGTTTCGCATCTTATGTAAAATAATGTAAAACAATAACTAGTAGATGAGTGAAAATATTTTTTAGACTTAATTTACAATGCATATGAGATTGCATGTATGATATGTAGACAATCCCTCAAGAAGCCTAGTGATAGATTTAACTTCCAGTGCATATGAGATGGCATGTATGATGTGTAGGCGGTTCCTCAAGAAGTCTCGTGATAGACTTAACTTATAGTGCATATGAGATCAAGAAGACATCAATGATTAAGAACATTGTGGAAAATGCAAAGGAAGCAATTCATCTTGGATGGAGCTTTTTTTTAGATCCCTGACTTCAACATAGAAATGCTAACATTTCCTTTTGCACTATTTTTATTTCCTCTTAATAAAAAATGGTTTACAAGGCAATAGAATAGATAATGTGTCATTATGACCTACTTAGTTATGTTCTATGAATTATGGAATCAATGACATTTTCCATACCTTAATAGTATACTTTTGAGTTGTATATTTGTTTCATAAATATGAAGGTAAGCTAAATTGCATAACCAGAAACAATAGCCTTACCTTAATAGTATAATTTGATTTATTATAATTGTTGCATAAATATAAAAGAAAGTTAGGTTCCCTTTACTAATTGAAGTAGAAGTATTTTGGAAGCTATATAAATTGGATTTGTTTTCAAATATGTTTTTTTCTCACTAAGATGCTTATGCAAAATTTTGGGTTGGTAAAAATATATTTCCATGAGACTACAATTCATTCTACTCTGAAATATAAAATAAAAATAAAATAAAATAACATTATAATAATATATATATATATATATATATATATTTATATAATATATATATAATATATATATTATTTTTCATTAAAATAAAAAGTTGTAATTCAATGGGGAGACAATTATTGCTTTACATAAAAATTTGTGGAGACAATCACTGCTTTACATTGAAAATAAAAATTTAGATGAATATGTAAAGATGTCAAATTTTCCCATTACATGAATGAACTCTCCATGGTGTACAATTGAATGGAAAAACACTATTTACAATTCAATATAGGAAAACTACATGTGGTTAATTGAATTTTACTTACTATCTCAATTCTTAGGAACCTATAATTAAATATGAATGCAATGTCTTTGCATAGTAATTTGATTCCTAGATGCATATTTTCTAACCTTTGAATTTGAACTTTTAAAGTTTTACAAGAAGCCATGTATTAGCAATACAATTTTCAACCACATTACAATTTCTTGTTTTTTTATAAATGTTTTTGCATACATAATTTAATTTAATTTGATTGATTTTAAGAATGCATTGGCATTTTGAGTGTCTAGTATTTAATGTTTCAGATTGCAGTTGTAATGACATTCTAGAATGCATGCTTTTGTTAACAAACTCTGATATATTTACAAATTATAAACATAGTAAAAAAATAAACAAAAAAAAATAAATTTAATGTTTGAATTGCTATTGTTTGATTATGAAAATTAAAATACATGTTTTTCAATTTAAAAATTCTATAAGCCTCTCTTTGCACCTTTTGAGGCAATTGCTAGTATATATTGATCTTATAAATGGCCCAGCTTGCAGAACGTTGTTATTGATATTTATATTGATCTCATATATATATGAGACGAAGGTGCAAAGTGTATATATATATATATATATATATATATATATATATATATATATATAACCCATCGTACAAAGCGATGTTATTGATATATATATACATGTATGTGGGGGAACGCGTTGTTATTGGTGATGTGACTTTTTAGTGCCACTAAATATGGAAGACTACATTCCATGACTACATAAACATGGAAACTTGACTACCGGAAATATTGACAAATATATATACGGGAAGGGTGTTGTCTACCTTTGATAATTAAATTAAAATTATGGAAACTTTATTCTAAGGCATGATTAAAAAATTATAATTAAAGTGGGATTAAAAAAGAAAAAAGCTTACACACAAAAAAGAAAAGAAAAAAGGAAACGCTGAGAAAAAATCATTGTTATAAAAAATTAAGGTTAAAGAAAATTCACTTAATTGTAGGAGGATAATTTTTTACCTATAGTTGATATTAATCAACTAATTAATGTATATGACTAGACTAATAATAATAATAGTAATAAATATATCAGTCTAAAGAAGTGGCATTTTTACGGGGAAAATAATGAAAAATATGACATCATTTTACAAATATCCAAGTTACAACTATCAAGAATCAAATTTTAGGCACCCAGAGTTCTTAATAGTGTTGAATCCATTTTCATTATAAAAAATAATTTAAATGCTCTCATAATCAAATTTCCTGAAAAAAAAATCAAATTTCCTGAAAAAATCACTGAAATGTAAATAGAATCACCACCTCATTAAATATTTCCTTAATAAAAAACATAATAATAAACCATTATATATGGAAAAAAATTAAGAAGACTAATACACGAAGGTTACGCATCTGGCAAGCCCGGAGAAATGAAATGAAATTAAATGAAAGGAGAGTAGATAAAAGTTAGATTATTTATTTTGGTTTAAAAAACAGCTCCATATATGTAAGCTTTTGTTTGGGGTGTAATTTGTTTAGTTATTTTATTTCTACATTTAAATGTAATAATGTTTGAATAGTATTTTTTTTTAGTGGAAATAGATTTAATATTATCAAAATTTTATAAATATTTTAATTTTTTTTTTAATTTAAAATTAATTACCAAAATTATTTTTATATTGATTTTATATATAAGATTAAATATTACTTTTATATTGATCATTTATATACTGATATTTTATATATACATGGGGCCAGTGTGTAAGGCAGGTATGTATATGTATATATATATACTCAGTTTGGAAGGCGTTGTTATTGATATATACACATGTATGTGGGGGAATGTGTTGTTCTTGTTGATGTGACTTCTAGGGCCATTCAATATGGAAGTATCAAAAAGTGTAGTATATAACACTCAACACAAAAACACAGTTTGTTCATTCGATTATCAAATAACAACTTTTATACATAGCAGAGAAATTTATGGATTCTGGTTATCAGTGGCTTCTTCAGGACGTTACCTAAAGTCTCCAGAAGTCTCGAGTGAACTCTTGAGAAGACTTGACACCTAACAGGCACTTAACATAGTTAATGATGTGGTTGGAATTAATGTTTTTCCATCGCTCCCCCTTAATTCCAACCATAAGATAAACACACAAAATACACTATAACACAATACATAACACACAAACATACTCTTAATTGACATACCTGTTGGTCTAAGTCTCAGCTAGGCTTACAACATAATTTGGATTTTCCACAACACGCTGCTTGATAACGCATCTTTCATTTTTGCCTTCTTTCCAAAGAGTCCATGCTTGTTCATTTTGTGAAGCAGTTTCATCTTCACCTTTCTTGCTTTCCTTTTGAGCTCCTTCAACTGCTCTTTACTTAGGTACTTAACAACCTCTTCTAGATTGGGATGCAAGGCAACATCCCGAAAAAGGTAATCCAATTCATGCTCTCCCAACTTTCCATGAAAATGAGCCTAGTAAAGTATGTGATCAAGTGGCACAAATTGGTCCAATGGAACATCATCCACCAAAAGGCACTCATCTTCGAACATGTGCGGCGTTTGAACAACATCCATATTTGTATCCTCCACTTTCGCAACTATCTTAGAAGTAGATTCAATCTAATTTCTAACAATTAGGTTTGTATCCTCCACTTTCGCAACCATCTTAGAAGTAGATTCAATCGAATTTCTAACAATTAGGTTTTGGGAAGCAAGTTTTGATCTGTGTGATTGGAGGATCATGTGGAATAGACTGCTTATCAATACAACCATTATGTTTATCAAATAATTCTTCAGACTCAAAAATACTACCGAAATAAAAAATATTACCCGGCCCAAAAATACTTACAAATGAACTCTTTGAAAAATAATTATAAAAAAGATCACTATTAGACACTATTCCACTCATTTCTCCACTTACATTGGGCAAGAACACACCTATAGTCTAGTCTTTCAACAAGAACAAGAGCTAATACTCAGCCACGCCTTAAACTTCACGATTTTGTGTGCCAACCCCCTTCTAGTTTCATTGTAAATCTGCACCAACAACTAGAGAACACTAACTCACGAGCAAGTGCCATCTCGAACTTAAGTGTAGGACAAGTGACTACAAATTATTCTACAGAGACTTCTTCGACGAAGCTAACTCTCAAATCTTAATTATATCAGTATACATTTATTATTTCAATACTCTTACCTTTTCTCTTTCATTTATGTAAATCTATGTCTTAAGCTCTAAAGATTCAAATGTCGAATTATTTGCGGCACTTAATTCCTAACAGTCTCGAAAGAACAACATCGAGTAACATAAAAAGCTCTTTAAATTTCAATAAATCTCAACAAAAGTAGATCATAGTGAATCCTTCTACTTCCATTAAATCCTTCCGCCATTATAGCAATCAAGGACATAAAAGTAGGTCAATGTGTTCGAAGTTCGAACCCTCAACATCTTCCACGAAAAATATACCAAAAAATATACCATTGACAGCCATGGTTATTAATGACTTCATAAAAGCAATAAAATGATGATTTCCAAAATCTTTAAAAACCACACATTATAAATATATATTTTTTTAAATCACAAACAACTGTCGCCATGCTTTTCACAAATTTAAAACTTGAATCTTTGCGTTAATATTTTAAAAAACGATTATTTATCTTTCTAAGTTTGGTTTTTTTTAACATTCGAGAAGATTTTAAAACACCAAAGAACGAGAAATGAGTCAACAAACCATAATGATAGACAGACTAGTGAGCATTCAGTTTACCCCTCTATTTCACGCTCACCCAAGGCCTTCTCTGTCACACCCCTACACTAGCGGTCGTCTTTCAACCGCTCTATAGCGAGGTGCGGCACCACCAACCACTTTCTTTTCACCAATACTTATGATCGTGGACTACGCCTAACATTCGTACTTAGTTTATTTTTTGTTACCAAGTATTATCTTTATCCTTTATACAAGATGAAACCCATACACATTCATCATAAATAGCAATAACATGAACAATTGCACAACAGTATAAAGGGAGGGGAAACTCCATGCAATATGAGTCTGCCCGAATCAATATATAATCCACAATTTTCAAAGTAAAAGTTAAATCTTGGGAAACCCCAAATTTACACTTAGCCAAATTTCCAACTTCGTTCGTGTCATTTTCCCAACTCGGGCGTGATCGTCGTGCCCGTGTCACCCACATTGGGCGCCCTCCGTACATCCTCATCGCACCGCAGTTTGTCAACCCACACTTTACCTTCGTTTTCCACCGGTGCCTGGTGCACCCAACCGCGGGTCGCCCTCCACCTGGCTCACCGTTTTGTTTCACCGTGCACCACGCGCCCAACTCGGGTCGCCCGTCACACTTCACCCGGTCGCTGCATGCACCGTTCACCTGATGCCCTCCGCCGGTCGCCTAGCCTACCCACCATGCACGCTCACCCGCCCGCTTATTCACCTGACGCCCTATTCGGGTCGCCCGGCCACTGCACGCTCTGTTCATCCGACGCCCTACGTGGGTCGCCCAACCTGCCTCCGTGCACACTCACCTGGTTCGACCACCAACCAAAACTGCGTTGCCCGCCCGTTCAACCTAGGCTCATACACCCAACCTGCGTCCATGCAGCTCTGCGCCTAAGCTCGCACTCCTTCTTGGTTGATCCAATGCATTGATCGAATTGATGCCTCAAACTCTCCAACTCGTCCACTATTTATACGCCCAAACGCTCCACGTTTAAATGCCTAGCCGACCTGCCATTTTCCTCTTAACCGTCGACCCACCCATTCCACTGTTCGACCGCCCCATCGTGTGCCAACTCGCCCATCGTCCTGCCCATCGTTCAGGGCACCCCGAGACCGCCCACACCATATATGTAAACCACCATGTTTTCTCCATCGCACTTTTCTCCAACATGCTCGCACGGTCTGCAGCTCGCCTTATGCGTCCTCCGCACTTCGTCTCCCCCACCTAAAATCATTGTTGTCCTCAACAATATCTCATCCTAGTAACCATCTGTCACCAAGATAACAACCATATCCCTGATCCATGATATCAACCAATCCATATATCACAAACATCCTTGCAACATATGAAAAACGACCATCTCCACCATGTGTCATCCCATCGTTAACTGTCGTCATGATACTCCAACATAATGCTGACACATCTCTACACACTGTCGACCCCCATGACTCGAACTAATCAAGTGATCAGTCCAACTGTCACGCTCAAATCATAAGAATGTACATCCTTCACCAGTCTTTTCTCAGACTCTGTCACATCTCGGACTCATCAAGAATATGCTCCAAATGCCATGCTCAAGTCCATGGAAACTCCATCCCATCTACAACATGTCATGATGCTAATGCCATACCATTCATGCACCATCTATCTATCATACCTACTCAGCCTGTTTTGAGGACTCACTGCCATGAGCAGCTAACAATGAGGCCCATCTTCTAAGTCATCTAAGAAGATGTGGAGGGAGTAGAGCCTAAAGGCTCTCCCTCACTGATCAGCTCAATCCACCTGTCTGGATCTTCTATCTCCATCCTCTATAGATATGCAACCCGATCCTCCTCCTGGACATTCGGCCTCACATAAACACTATCGTCGTCATCGTCATCCTCAACTTCCTCCAGCCTCCTAGACAAATCCAAGATACTATCGAACAATGTCTTGATAGCCTGTGACTATTTTGTAAGCTTTGCCTCAGCAGTAGACAACTGCTTACACACCTCATTCATACACTTCTCATCCTCCATCTGCATCACTGCCAACTTACACTCGGGTCTTGTCACACCAATGGTTGAAACACCAATGGGTACATCTTCCCTTCCATCGTAAATGTACAGCTTCTTCAAATGTGGAACAATCATCGCATCATATTGTTTCAAAAACTCCATTCCTAGCACAACTTCATAGTCATCAATCTAAACTATAGTGAAGTCGACTTTCCCGTTCCACTCACCAAGTGTTGTGTCCACCTTTTCAACCACAACAATCACGGAATCAAGAGGATAATTCACTGTCTTAATTTGTCCCTTCACTGGTACAAATTTCAGTCCCATCCTTCTCGCAACATCTTCACTCATGAAGTTGTGAGTAGCCCCACTATCCACCATAGTGAGTACATCCGCACTCCCAACCTTCATCTGAACATACTACAAGTTGTTCCTTTCCGGATCTCTTCGTGAGACCACCTCTGCAGCAACTACATCTCTAAGAATCTGCATCACTCCCACAAAAGTTTCTTCTTTCTTCGCATTAGACTGTGCCACCATAGCCAGTTTTAGTCTTGAAGGACAATTCCTCACCGTATGTGGTTCCACATATATCCAACACTTCAATGGTTTCTTCGTCTTCGACTTGTCATTCGATTTCGAAGCTTCATATTTCGTATTCTTCTCCTTCGGCTTGTCGAACTTCTTCTTTTTCTCATAAGAAGTTTCATCATAATGGTCCACCAAACGATCCACAATAGCGAAAGCCTCCTCAAGTGTCTTAATCTTCTACCTCTTCACTTCATTGCATGCCCAAGGTTTCAGTCCAATAATAAAGTTGAACACCTTGTCCCTTTTCGCCATATCCAAAAGTTCCAGAACTGTACTTGCAAACTCTTGCTGATATGTCTGCAGACTTCCCGTTTGCTTGATATACTTTATTTTCACACTTTCTTCCCAAGTTTCATCCTGAGCACTGAAGTGGGTCTGCAAAGCCTTCTTCATGTCATCCCACGAAGTTATGTCAACAACACCACCATTGGTAATCTGATCCATCTGCCTTCACTACCACATCTTAGCATCCTTTGTCAAGAATTGAGCAACCACTTTTACCTTGGTCTCCTCATCAGGTAAACCAAAGTGTTCCAAGTATTGCTCCATGTCCCATAGAAAGTTACCAAGAGTCTTCACACTTCTTGTACCATCATAAGATTCCGGTTCCTTGACTTTCACATGAGACACTCCTCCACCTGAGTTATGTCTCACGACCTTCTTTAACACCATTATCTCATCCTTAGCTTCGTCAAGAGTTTTCTGCAAGCTCAATATTTCTGCCAAACCTTGGTCTCTTGCCTTCCCAATCTCCTTGACTTCCTCTTCAAGTTGTGTATACTTCCATTCAATCTACTCATATCGGTCTCGAAGTTCATCTAATTCCTCTCTCATCTTCGCATTGCCTTCTTGATCTTTAGTGACCCCGGCCATCTTCAAAGTCCAGAAAGAATCCAATTCTTCCATCCTTTCCAATATCCTGTTTATGAAAGCTTCGGTTGCATTGTGGCTAGATTCACTCACCACAACATGACGTTCACCTGCTATTTTTGCCATCAGCTTCCTTCTTTGTGATCTAGTATAGACCATCCACCATTCACTAGGTTCCCTGCGAACCGAATCAGTTCTTGATCAATGATCAGCTTCTTTCACCTACACTTCCTGAATCAGCTTTAACACTTCGACACCAACTCTGATACCACTTGTCATGCCCCTACACTAGCGGTAGTCTGTCAACCGCTCTATAGCGAGGTGCGGCACCACCGACCACTTTCTTTTCACCAATGCTTATGGTCGTGGACTACGCCTAACATTCATAGTCAGTTTATTTTTCGTTACCAAGTATTATCTTTATCCTTTATACAAGATGAAACCCATACACATTCATCATAAACAACAATAACATGAACAATTGCACAACAGTATAAAGGGAGGGGCAACTCCCTACAATATGAGTCTTCCCGAATCAATATATAATCCACAATTTTCAAAGTACAAGTTAAATCTTGGGAAACCCCAAATTTACACAGCAAAATTTCCAACTTTGTTCATGTCGTTTGCCCAACTCGGGCGCGCTCGTCGTGCCCATGTCACTCACCTTGGGCGCCCTCCGCACGTCCTCGTCGGACCGCCGTTTGCCAACCCACACTTTACCTTCATTTTCCACCAGTTCCCGGGGCACCCAACCTCGGGTCGCCCTCCACCCGGCTCACCGTTTCGTTTCGTTGTGCACGGTGTGCCCAACTCGGGTCACCCGTCGCACTTCACCCAGTGGTTGCACGCACCGTTCACCCGATGCCCTCAACGGGTCGCCTGGGCTGCCCACTGTGCACGCTCACCCGACCGCTACACGATCGTTCACCCGATGCCCTATGCGGGTCGCCCGGCCTGCCCACCGTGTGCGCTCATTCGACCACGGTATAGCGCTTAACACCCAGTCTCCTCCAACTGACATTGGTCCAACAGCTTCACCTTCGACTCAAAATCTTTTACAATCTTTAGCAACTTCGATCTTCAGCTCAACACGTCTCCGACACTTCCATGGAGCTACACGTTTCACCCAACAGCGAATGCTTTCATCCACCAACAAAGATTCGGACTAGTGCTACACGTTTCACCCAACAACGAATGCTTTCATCCGCCAACAAAGATTCAGACTCCTCCAATGGCGATTACAAATACTCGGCTAGACTCAATAGTCTCACAACAGCACACAGCTCCAACGCACAGGCTTCACAAAGCTTTTGTACTATTAACTCCACTACTATCTCACACACAACAACCGAGCCTTAAGACTCACTGCCTCCTTTACACAGGCTCACCAACATCGCCCACAACTCTGGTTCTGAGCTCACAGCTCACCTGAGCTTCGATAGCATATCAAAAAGCGCAGCATAGAACACTAAACAAAAACACAGCTTGTTCATTCGATTACCAAATAAGGACTTTTATACACAGCAAAGAAATTTATGGATTTTGGTTTTTGGTCGCTCGCTTCATCTAGACGTTACTTAAAATATTTATAAATTAACTTGACACTGTGCAGAGTTAATGTTGTAATTGGAATTAATGTTTTTCCAACAAAAAGACTACATTCCATGACTACATAAGCATAGAAAGTTGACTACTCTTATGTATATACTGGAAATATTGACAAATATATAAAGGGGCAGGGTGTTGTCTACCCTTACGTTGACAAATATATATATATATATATATATATATATATACGGGCAGGGTGCTATCCCTGTCCTTGTCCATGTGTATCAAAATCTACAATCCAGGACTTGTGGATATCAACCTGTCTGACATGGTTCTGTCCCCATCCATTCGTTTTTTTTTTTTTTTTTTAATGATGAGATAGCAATATCTAATACGCAAAGACGTATAGTGACGTGTGGTTTGACGGTAAGTCACTTGGGCAAAGCCTGGGAGACCAAAGTTCAAATCTCATTAAGTACACTGCCCTGTTGTGGTGGAAGCTAAAGGGGTGGATTCCCCAATCTTGTCTTAGCGGCACATGAGTCTGCTGTTATGGAGCCAGCTACGAGGATTGATCCTGGGTCTCCCATAGATTAGGACTAGCATGTGAGTCTGCTCTTGCTAAAATCATAGGATCAATCATAGGATCTTAGTATACCCGACTTGCAGGTGGTTGGATGTACTCCTCGTGTTATGGAGCCTCAATCCTGGGTCTCCCATAGATTAGGACTAGCATGTGAGTCTGCTCTTGCTAAAATCATAGGATCAACCATAGGATCTTAGTATACCCGACTTGCAGGTGGTTGGATGTACTCCTCGTGTTATGGAGCCAGCTACGAGGATTGATCCTGGGTCTCCCATAGATTAGGACTGGCATGTGAGTATGCTCTTGCTAAAATCATAGGATATTAGTATACCCGACTTGCAGGTGGTTGGATGTACCCCTGGTGTTATAGAGCCAGCTACGAGGATTGATCCTGGGTCTCCCATAGATTATGGCTAGCAGTTACCGATTCATCATGTGGTTAAAAAAAATATATCTAATATGTAAAAACAAATAGTTGAAATAACATTTCTTCGCTTATATATATTATGCCGGTACACACGAGAGAGGTGCAACCTTCAGCGCCTTTACTGCGTTTGTTTCGGAAAGGCGTAGTTTAAACAAATTGTTTTTTTCTTTGAAAATTATGACAATTTCAACAATGTTTTTGAGCAAGGGTTTTTATAAATCTACTTTACAGTTATTAAATTTCATTTTCAGAAACAAAATTTAAACATTCTTATAAAATTTTGTTAAAATTACTTTACCTAAATTGCGACCAAAATAGACTCGTCCTATTTATGCAATTCCTTGGCCTAAATAGACTTGTCCTTTGAGAAATGGCAGAAGGTTTGAAAGAAGCCATTAATAGTCTCCTGTCGGAGATGGCGCATGAACTGCTGAAAGAGATGACGAATGACGCCATTAAGAAGATATTGGAGCTGCTTCCACCCACCGGTTTCACATGGCAGACTCGGCTGATCGTTTCAGTCGGTTTGTGTTCAGGAGCCCTGACTTTACTGTTTATCACCGACAGAAGCGGCCCCTCCTGCGATTTAATGTGCAGTTTGGGAGTTGCAATCGTACAAATTGCAACTGTGGTGATAATTGGGTAATTGTATTTAGAGTATTCAAATAATTTGTGTGAACTACTGTATAATTTGATTCACAGGATGATGATTCAATTTTTTAATAATTTTATTTATAAAATATAATTTGTGTGCACTACCATATAATTTAATTCTCAGGATGATGATTCACATTTTTAACAATTTTAGTTATAAAATATAATTTAGCTGGTGTTAAGGTAATAAGCTTCCTTTTTCTTTCTCTGTTCATGATGATAAATACTTTTATTCACATTTTTGAAAAATATTTTTAAAATTTATTCCTTCAAAATTCGGTGAAGCTATCCATATTTCTATGAATTTGACTTGTGTGATCTATTTATCGAAATTTTTTTAGTGAAATTAATCAATTTAATTTTTTTTTAATTTTTCATTTTTAAATTAAAATTATTAAAACTGAAATTTTATCTTTAAAGTTTTCATCTATTATTTTATCAAATTCAGAAAAAGGTTCATAATAATGTGAAGTGGCTTATATTTTTGTGAGTTGGACTTCTGGGATTGATTTATTAGAATTTTTTGAGTGATGTTAAACATATTTTAATGTTTTTAAATTAAATTTAGAAAAAGTATAGAGTTATAATTATATTTATGGTTTGATATTTTATTACAATTAGATATTTTTCTGTTATAATTAATGATTATGTAAATTTTGGGGAAAAATGATGAGGACAAAATTTACAATAAAGTATTTTTTATTTATATAGGTGTTTTTTGTTCATCTAATTATTAGATATTTTTAGAAATTTTTTTTTTGGGGTTAAAGTTTCAATTTTGTAAAAGATTTTGGAAAATTTGAATTATAGAGAATTTTAAACTTAATCCTGGTTGAATTCTAGATACTTTTAACTACAGTCAAAAAACCTTCCAAAAATTCTAACAAATAACATATATTTTTTAACATAGCCCATATTATGTTTAATATGAACTTAAACTACACTTCAAATTATAAAATTAGACTTCTAAACTGAATTATAACATTGAAAAAATGATGGCATTGTCTAAGGCTCTTTTTTCGACTCAATCCCTTTTCAGATGGCTAATTAGCTCGGCGATGTTTCTGCTTTTTGGTTTCAAAGGCCAAGGTGTTTATTCTATTGTCTTTCTTCAAGGAACATGCCATCCATCTGCCTTTGCTGTATTTCCGAACGAGGCATGCACAGTAATCTGTATATTAGATTATTTGCTGTTGCACATGTGACTCGAATTGAGGTTCACATGCCTCTTTTATGTATCCTTTGTCGGCTTTTTGCTGTTTACTTTGTTTCCTATCTGCTATATGAGGCATGCACAGTAATTGTATATTTGCTATTTCTCATGTGACTCGGATCCATGTTTCTCATTTCTCTTATATGTATCTTTTGCTGGTTTTTATATTGCTTTAATATAAATATATGATGTTTTTTTCTCTGAAAAAAAAATTGGTAAATGAATTGTCGATGTTATTGTGTTTTTTTATTAAAAATATATTTTTGAATTTATAAATAAATTTAAGGTTTTAGAATATTTTTGGAGTATTGTTATGATATAGATTAAATAATTCAAAATTAAGATTGAAACATATGTTTAATTTCAAACAAAATCAATCCAAAAATATACTTAAAAAAACCAAACATAAAAATTTATGACTTCTTTCATTTTTTAAAAGTGTTAATTTAATGGATAAACATTTACTTTTCCAGCATCAGGTGGTTGGTTCTTTTTACTAAATTTCTAATAAAATCAATCAAAAAATATATCTAACAAAACAAAATATAAAAGTTTATTTCTCATTTTTTAAAAGTGCTAATATAATGTTTCAATATCTGTTTTAGCAACAAGAGGTGGTTGATTCTATTCTACTATACACTACTCCAAATTAACTTAACTTAGATACATCTTACATCCAAATCTACTAAATACTTAGATAATCAAGTCTCACTAGTACATTATATAATGAGCCTTATCAAACCTTTAACTAAATTTCATTATAAACCATGTAATAATTAAACTCCTAAATTATAATAATTTTATACTTTAATTTAACTTTATAATTTTATAATTAAACTTAAAATTAATATTTTTTTTATAATTTTAATTATCCACAAATTTATTATTTTTTTAAATAATTTTTTTTATCAAATCAAAAATATTTATATAAACGTCCAAACAAAACTATCCTACTAAATAAAAAATAAAAAATCTCTTTACACAACAAACAATAAATAATATTATAATATATTTGAAAAAATATTCTTCACTCAATTTTTCTTAATGAATATTATCTGTTAAAATGACAGCTTTGGATTCAATATTGCTTTTAAATATTAAAAAACTTTAAGACTTTATATTGCCTTTAAAGTGATAAATGATCAGTTTAAACTAATCTTTACGTGTATTCGTTCAATGACTAAGTGTCTCTTTTATATATTGTCATTAGAAATACAAAAACAGAAGCATTCAAATTCTATATGATATCTAAATAAACAACTTCTTAATTAATTAATTATATATATATATATATATATATATATATATATATATATATATATTAAAAATAATTTAGTTATTTATGGCAATTGTACTAGATGTTGCAACGGAAACGCACTACGATAATAGCATATAATATTAATTAATTTTTTTTTGACAATTTTAGAAAGGCAAAAAAATATCAAGAAAAGGCAAGGACCATGCTACGGTGAAAACTTACATCTTGCTACCTCGGAGTAGGACCAAGCTCTAATCCTTGAACTCTATTGGAAAAGTTTAGTGAGCACAAAGTTTCTCCCATGTCATTTTCATAGGGACTAATTTGTACAAATAAAGTCTTTGTGCATCCTCCTGAGTGAACATGCATCATATTGGTGTTAGATGTTGTGGAAGGACTCTCAGACAAGACAATATCATACAATCTCCGTATGAACTCATTCCTTTTGTCATCCGCTACCAAAACATGACTCCTCTACCTGCTCTTCCCATGCTAGTAGAAGCATATATTTGTTTATTAGCCATATCAACTAAATTGTCTCTCTGGTCCATGCTGAATCCTGGGACTTTAGAGGATTTCCCAAAATCTACAAACAAAACTAGTTTCTTCAATATTCTGCTTCCATCTTCTAGATGGTTCTTTATCCAACCTAACCGAATAGTTAATAAATAAGGGTAAACTGCTCTTTGTATTCAGACTAATGCCCTTCCAAACAAACTTTCTTTGTGTACAGAGATATGTAGTGAATAACTAGGAATATGTTAATAAACCCCAATTTATTTCCCAAAGCGATAAGAAAATAAGGGCAAAATCACTTCAAAAATTCTTAATGCTACCTTTCCATCTTCACTTAAATTGTGGTGGAAATAGGAAGCTTTCCCAAAGGATTGCAGGAAGAAAATGAGACAACATTAAGAAATTCAGTTGAATTTGGAGGAGATGAATGTGATGGCAAGGCAAATATGTTAAACTTCAATGATCAAATATGTTGAATAAATCTTCCAACATTAGAAGAGGAACATTTAATCCCATGAAGCCATTGATGCGTTGGGCTGAATGTCCCTCACCAATTTGAGGAATATACGGCTCTCTAATGATATTCCTCAAAGGAAACCAAGAAAACAATGTTCTGATAGCACAGGGTGTTTATTATTAGCTCCATATTTGCTAAAATTTGCATTTTCTGTCTTACAAATGTTCTGAAGTTAAGTTGTCTTGTTGCATAGATGCAGACAAACAATTTGCAAATGATGAGGAGAATTAGGGATTTAAAAATATAAATTTGCATGCCTGCTAGTTCCTAAAGAATATCACAATTACTCTATCACATATAAAGAGCAAATTCTTTGTAGGAAAAGAAAAAGCAAATCTGTTAAACTTAACTGATCAAATATGTTGCATAAATCTTCCACCAAACAATACATTTATATTAGTCTCACAAAGAAGCATGAACTTGCCAAGTTCCAACACTAAAATATTTTTTAAAACATATATATGGAAATGTGTTCATCTCTTTATTGGATGGGTTGTGCATTTGATATTCATAAGTTCTCTTCTTGGGGGCACTTACTCTTTCTTGGCATGCACTTGTGGTTGATTCTTGGTGACATGCTTGGTTTTTTCAACACATGGATATTTGCTTTTTGGCACTCTCAGTCTGTTGCTGAGATTTGAAAAGTGGAATTACAAAAACCAAAAGTGGAATTGCGTGGGGGTGGTTCCTTGGTGGTGAGCATCACCAATTCACAATATACACCTAGCTGACTTGAAACCCAAATAAACCATACTCCAAATTGACTTGAACAAAATTTCATATTTCTGGCACATTTATGGTCCTCTTAGGTTAGCCATTTTCTTGGCTATTTTCGAACTTAGTTTTTACTTGTGTCTCTTCCAGTTTTCTCTGCAAACCATTGCACAAACCACTACCATTTAATGGCCCCTCAAACAGCAGATTCGATGAACCTTTTCCCAAGCGAAATCATACCAATTTCCACAGCTAATTTGTGCTAAAATTTATTGTGTTTTGGTGGCTGCTTCCCTAGTGAAATCATGCCTATGTCAACGACATTTCATTTCCCTTAAATACAACGATTTGATGGGTGCCTTGCCAACTAAAAATGTGCTCCCTTTTGTTGCGACTTGGTTGGTAAATTCTCAGCAAAATCATGGATCTAATCCTAGTGAATTCGTCCTCTCTTTATACTGGATTTTCGTCACCAAAACACCTAGAAAAAATGAACCTCTTAGCTCTATCAACCGTGTCTGCAGTTGTAAATTTGTGATATTACCTCTCTAACTTTGCATATTACATTTTTTTCAACCTTCACTAATTTCATCTTACTAGACCCTGGATGTCCACACATTTGCCTCTTCTCACAACTTAGCCATATTTTCATTATTGGTTTGATCAAATATCACTGGTGATATGTTTCTCCCTCTGTCATTGTTCATTATAAGCAGATTTTTTGCATATGCATTCAAATTTTTCAAGGCAATCTCCTAGTTTATCGTAGAATCCATTGACAGAAAAGAGACGCTTGCAATCACTATAGGAAAAACGTATCATCATTTGATATATTGATTGATCTAGATTCTATAGGAAGGGGAAGTTGGGTAGAATGTACCATATATGTGAGCTCGAGCTCAAATTTCACAGCCCCAATATCTCAATGCAACATTAGCATATATACAATTACTAAGGTCCGCGGGTCTTCAAATCTCTTGATCCTTTCAATAACATGTTGTCAAGCTTCTCAAAATTAAGCAAATTGAGACAAACAAATAACAAATGTGTCATCCTTTGATCCTTGCAATGTAACTAAGTTGGCAGTCAAAATCATGATTGGCCTCTGGAAAATTCTCTTTCAACCAGTGAATTCAATACCAAAACTAAGGATTGTAAGAATATCCATTCTTGAGTTCTCTCCATTGGTGAATGACTAATAATTAGAATTATAGAATATCTAGTTCTATTTGGCAATAAAACATATTCCTAAGAGATCTTTGATATGAAAAATGAGGAAGTTTAATCTAGTTTCCATTGACAATATCACAATCATAAAACGAAGTTCAAATAGAATATTGTTTCCCCATACATTCACTGTTCCATCCCATTTCTATGAACATATATGCTTCACATTTTTTACAGAACCCTGGCATTGTTATGACTACAATTCAATGACTTTTGTTGGTGCAATTTAAAACATTGTGTGATAGATGCAACAAAGGTGATAATTCCCTTGTCATAGTACTAACACTAAGGTATGCCATTGGTAATCATTGAGTAATACAACCCTATAATATCTTGAATACAGCTCCACTATGATGCAAAGAATACAGTGAAAAAATCTTTGGGCCATATACCAATTGTTATGAGAATAAGAACAGCCAATAAAGCTGGTGGATTTCTGGAAAAGCTCAAAAAATTTAACTGTATCATTTTGCCAAGAAAATGTTACAACATCCCCAATCCAATAAATCATTCATGAGAGTTTAAACACCCTAAGTAGCTAGAAGCTTCCATCTTTGATCTACTTCTCCAATCCATGAATGCCTTGATAAGCATTTTTTCTAGGGCTTCATCTTCCTCAACTTCTTTGGGGAAACTCTATGTTCCACTCCTTATTACTCACATAATGAATATATGTTGCATCACCAATTCCCTACATCCAGAAGCTTCTTTCAATGGTGCATGCAGAATTGCTACCAAAGGACAGGCTAGATATGTGTTCAACAAAATAGCAACAAATTCTTCATTGGCATGTATGCAGAGGATATTTAGTACAGATAATGAGGAAGATGGACCCTTCACTATGGCCTTCTCCTTAAGAATGTGTACGTCCAAGCTGCATTGTCTTTTGATTTGGAAACCTTTTCAAGCGCATGACATTCTCACAATAAATACCATCTAGAGGATTACTACACATTCAAACTCGTTATGGACATCCACTCATCCTCCATAGCTTATATCTTTATGGGGAGAAGAGAAGTTGATACCTCCCAAAAACAAAATCAAGAGTTGTTCCAGCCTTGTACATTAAGAGCAGCTACTGGATCTTCAACATTATTGCCAAATACAACATAATTATTAAACTGACCATCATCGACAACGACTTCATGACTTCCCACAACCGCATTCAATCTGAAGAAACATAGTTGAATATCTCGAACAGGTGCATTAAATCATCAAACTGGGTGTAAAAATGGTTCCATTATGACATAAATTAAATTGTGTAATTTGTAGGGATTCAAGACTAATTTCCAATTAGCATGAAGCCTTGTTATGAATGTAAGATCAACATTTTTCAAGTATAAATTTCTATGATAAAATAGTGAATGCCATTCAGGGTACAAATAAATCTACTAGGAAACTTGACCAGAAATCACTATTAGCAAATTTCACACGCGTGTTGTGCATAAGAAAACTATTAAGTATCTTAACAACACGATTACAAATAGCACAGGAAGGTAAGGAATACATCAGTTGAATAAGATATTTCCCTTGATATCATGCAAACAACATATCCATACTCTGCCATTGCAGAAACAAGTGTTCAATTTTTCTTTCTTTTCTAAAACTGTAGAGAATGTTACCTCATTTTTAAGAGTTGAGTCACATTTTGTAAGTGCCAGACCTGGGATCGATAACACTCCAGAGAGCTCTGTTGAAAGAAATAATCACAAATGTATCAATGACATTCCTTTCTTCTGCCTACAAAGATGAGCACTCCCAATGACACCTGTATGAAGCCACTGATGCGTTGGGTTAAAGGTCCCTCACCAATATACGGCTCTCTAATGCTATTGCTCAAAAGAAACACAAGAAAACATTATTCTGACACCACAGGGTGTTTATTATTACCTCCATATTTGCTAAAATTTGCATTTTCCGTCTTACAAACGTTCTGAAGCTAAGTTGTCTTCTCTGAGCATAGATGCAGATGAACAATTTGCAAATGATGAGGAGAATTGGGGATTTAAAAATATAAATTTGCATGCCTGCTAGTTCCTAAAGAATATCTCAATAACTCCAGCACATATAAAGAGCAAATTCTTTGTAGGAAAATAAAAGGCAAATCTGTTAAACTTAAATGATCAAATATGTTGCATAACTCTGCCACCAACGATGTTGAAACAATACATTTATATTGGTCTCACGAAGAAGCATGAACCTGCCAAGTTCCAACACTAATTGCTACCAAAGGACAAGCTAGATATGTGTTCAACAAAATAGGAACAAATTCTTCATTGGCATGTATGCAGAGGATCTTTAGTACAGATAATGAGGAAGACAGACCATTCATTATGGCCTTCTCCTTAAGAATGTGTACGTCCAAGCTGCGTTGTCTTTTGATTTGGAAACCTTTTCAAGCACATGAAATTCTCACAATAAATACCATCCAGAGGATTACTACACATTCAAAGTCGTTATAGCCATCCACTCCTCCTCCATAGCTTATATCTTTATGGGGAGAAGAAAAGATGATACCTCCCAAAAATGAAATCAAGAGTTGTTCCAGCCTTGTACATTAAGAGCAGCTACTGGATCTTCAACATTGTTTCCAAATACAACAGAATTATTACACTGACCATCATCAACAACAACTTCATGCCTTCCCACAACTGCATTCAATCTAAAGAAACAGAGTTGAATATCTTGAACAGGTGCGTTAAATCATCAAATTGGGTGTGAAAATAGTTCCATTATGACAAAAATTAAATTGTGTAATTTGTAGGGATTCAAGACTAATTTCCAATTAGCATGAGGCCTTATTATGAATGTAAGATCAACACTTTTCAAGCATAAATTTCTATGATAAAATAGTGACTGCCATTTAGGGTACAAATAGATCTGTTGGGAAACTTGACTAGAAATCACTATTAGAAAATTTCACACATGAGTGTTGTGCATAAGAAAACTATTAAGTATATTAACAACATGATTACAAATAGCACGAGAAGGTAAGGAATACATTAGTTGAATAAGATATTTCCCTTGATATCATGCAAACAACATATCCATACTCTGCCATTGCAGAAACAAGTGTTCAATTTTTCTTTCTTTTCTAAAAATACAGAGAATGTTACCTCATTTTTAAGAGCTAAGTCACATTTTGTAAATGCTAGACCTAGGATTGATAACACTCCAGAGAGCTATGTTGAAAGCAATAATCACAAAATGTATCAATGACATTCTTTTCTTCTGCCTACAAAGAAGCATGAACCTACCAAGTTCCAACACTAAAATATTTTTTAAAACATACATATGGAAATGTGTTCATCTCTTTATTGGATGCATTGTGAATTTGATATTCATAAGTTCTCTTCCTGGGCGCACTTACTCTTTCTTGGCATGCACTTGTGTTTGATTCTTGGTGACATGCTTGGTTTTTTCAACACATGGATATTTGCTTGTTGGCACTCTCAGTCTGCTACTAAGATTTGAAAAGTGAAATGACAAAAAAAAAGTGGAATTGCATTGGGGTGACTCCCTGGTGGTGAGCTTCACCAATGCACAATATACACCTAGTAGACTTGAAACCCAAATAAACCATATGCCAAATTGACTTGAACAAAATTTCATATTTCTGGCACATTTCTAATCCTCTTAGATTAGCCATTTTCTTGGCTATTTTCGAACTTAGTTTTTACTTGTGCCTCTTCCAGTTTTCTTCAAATCATTGCACAAACGATTGCCATTTAATGGCCCCTCAAACAGTAGAATAGATTCGATGAACCTTTTACCAAGCGAAATCATACCAATTTCCACAGCTAATTCGTGCTAAAATTTACTCTGCTTTGGTTGTTTCTTCCCCAGCGAAAGCATGCCTCTGTCAATGGCATTTCATGGCCCTTCAATAGAATGATTTGATGGGTGCCTTACCACCTAAAAATGTGCTCCCTTTTGTTGCGACTTGGTTGGTAAATTCTCAGCAAAATCATGGATCCAATCATAGTGAATTTGTTCTCTTTTTATACTGCATTTTGGTGACGAAAACACCCAGCAAAAACAAACCATTTGGCTCTGTCAACCATGTCTACAATTATAAATTTTTGATATTACCTCTCTGACTTTGCATATTACATTTTTTTCAACCTTAACTAATTTCATCTTACCGGACCCTGATTGTCCACACATCTTCCTTTGCTCACAACTTAGCTATATTTTCATTCTTGGTTTCATCAAATATCACTGGTGATATGTTTCTCCCACTGCCATTGTTCATTGTAAGAAAAATTTTTGCATCTGCATTCAAATCTTTCAAGGCAATGTCCAAGTTTATTGTAGAATCCATTGACAGAAAAGAGACACTTGCAATCACAATAGGAAAAATGTATCATCATTTGATATATTGATTGATATAAATTCTATAGAAAGGGGAAGCTGGGTAGAATGTACCATATATGTGAGCTCCATCTTGAATTTCCCAGCCTCAATATCTCAATGCAACATTAACATATATACAATTAATAAGGTCCGTTACAAGGTAACATAAAAACTTTAGTGTGCCTGCAAATGCTCTTGATCCTTTCTATAACATGTTGTCAAGCTTCTCAAAATTAAGCAAGTTGAGACAAACAAATAACAAATGCATCATCCTTTGATCCTTGCAATGTAACTAAGTTTGCAGTCGGAATCATGATTGGCCTCTAGAATGCCCTTTCGACCAGTGAATTCAATACCAAAACTAAGGATTGTAAGAAGATACATCCTTGAGTTCTCTCCACTGGTGAATGAATAATTAATTAGAAGTATAGAATATCTACTTCTATTTGGCAATAAAACATATTCCTAAGAGATCTTTGATATGACCAATGAGGAATTTTAATCTAGTTGCCATCGACAATATCACAATCATAAAATGAAGTGAAAATAGAACATTGCTTGCCCATCCATTCACTATCCCATCTCATTGCTATGAACATATATGCCTCACATTCATTACAGAGCCCTGGAATTGTTATGACTACAATTCAATGACTTTTGTTGGTGCAATTAAAAACATTGTGTGATAGATGCAGCAAAAGGTGATAATGCCCATGTCATAGTACTCACACTAAAGTATGCCATGCTAATCGTTGAGTAATACAACCCTATAATATCTTAAATACAGCTCAACTATGATGCAAAGAATACAGTGAAAAAATATTTGGGCCATATACCAATTGTTATGAGAATAAGAACACCTAATAAAGCTGGTGGATTTCTGGTAAAGCTTGAAAAGTTTAAATGTGTTATTTTGCCAAGAAATGTTACAACATCCCCAATATAATAAATCATTCATGGGAGTTTAAACACACTAAGTAGCTAGAAGCTTCCATCTTTGACCTGCTTCTCCAATCCATGAATGCCTTGATAAGCATTTCTTCTAGGGCTTCATCTTCCTCAACATCTTTGGGGAAAATCTATGTCTCGCTCCTTATTACTCACATAATGAATATATGTTACATCACCAATTCCCTACATCCAGAAGCTTCTTTCAATGGTGCATGTAGAATTTTTGCCAAAGGACAGGCTAGATATGTGTTCAAAAAAATAGCAAAGAAATATTCATTAGCATGTATGCATAGGATCTTTAGTACAAATAATGAGGAAGAGGAACCCTTCATTATGGCCCTCTCCTTAAGAATGTGTACGTCCAAGCTGCATTGTCTTTTGATTTGGAAACCTTTTCAAGCGCATGACATTATCACAATAAATACCATCCAGAGGATTACTACACATTCAAATTCGTTATAGCCATCCACTCATCCTCCATAGCATATATCTTTATGGGAAGAATAAAAGATGATACCTCCCAAGAACGAAATCAAGAGTTGTTCCAACCTTGTACATTAAGTGCAGCTACTGGATCTTCAATAATGTTGCCAAATACAATATAATTATTATACTAACCATCATCGATGATGAATTCATGACTTCCCACAACCGCATTCAGTCTGAAAAAATAGAGTTGAATATCTCGAACAGGTGCATTAAATCATCAAACTAGGTGTAAAAATGGTTCCATTATGACATAAATTAAATTGTGTAATTTGTAGGGATTCAAGACTAATTTCCAATTAGCATGAGGCCTTATTATGAATGTAAGAACAACACTTTTCAAGTATAAATTTCTATGAGAAAACAGTTGATGCCATTCAGGATACAAATAGATCTGCTAGGAAACTTGACCATAAATCACTATTAGAACATTGCACACATGAGTGTTGTGCATAAGAAAACTGTTAAGTATCTTAACAACATGAGTACATATAGCATAGTCAAGTAAGGAATACATTAGATGAATAAGTTATTCCCTTGATATCATGCAGACAACATATCCATATTCTGCCATTGCAGAAACAAGTGTTCAATTTTTCTTTATTTTCTAAAAATGCAGAGATTGTTACCTCATTTTTAAGAGCTGAGTCACATTTTTAAATGCCAAACCTGGGATCGATAGCATTCCAAAGAGCCCTGTTGAAAGAAATAATCACAAATGTATCAATGACATTCCTTTCTTCTTCCTACAAAGATGAGCAACCCCAATCATACTTGTATGAGTGGTGTTCACTTTTTCTTAGACCAGAAGACGTTGAAGCTCACAATATGTTCGGATATCCTCTTGGTGTCAAGTGGTTTGAACACCACAAAGCATCGACTGTAACCAAGGGCAACATAATATTCCAAACTCCAGTATGAAGCAAAGGTAAATGTAATGCCTCGGGATAAACGTAAATATTTGAATTTACTGCGGTAAATGACAAACTGAATTGATATTATTATCTGTTTGAATTTAATAATATTTTATTTAAAAAAATAAGAAATGTTTCTTTAAGAGCTGGAAACTTCTCAAGGAGGAAGTTGGAGGCAAGACAGTTGTTGTGATTCCAACCCTAACTGCTTTCCCTAACTCGAAGGGCTTCTAGAAGAAAATAGGGAAAGGGGGGAAAAGGTCTATGCTGTTGGGACAGGCAGAGAAAAAAGAAGAAAATGAGAAAATGGCTAAGTCTGGTGATGACTAGATAGCCAAGCACTAAGTGCGAGCATCTTGCTACGGACAGTGGTCCTGCAAGAGAGCTAGGGGGGAGATTCTGGTCCTGAAAGACGAATCTCATGGACGGGTGGCAGATTGGAAGCAGATGAACAGAGGTAATCTCGGCTTCTCAAGTGTTTGCAAGTTACAGTGGCACAGGTAAGTGGGCTAAACCGCTTAGAAAGCATTTACAAATATTAATGAAGTAAGCTATATTAGATGTTTGCACTGTTGTGATATATTATCTAAAACTTGAGTCAACTCTGAAAGTGACTCTTACTAGGTGCCCATGTTATTTTCTGAGAAAAAAAAAGAACAATATAGGGGTCATCTTAACAGAAAATTGTACAGTTAATGGAAACAAAATTTATACATACAAAACTGCCTCTTTATTCTGATTTGATATGAGCAAAGCATTGTAGAGGAAGTGTGGAACTATGCAATAGGGAAGGAAAAGAACAGGCAACTAAAGATGAACCTTTTTCTCGGAAAAAACAAGGGCCTTGCTGGGGTAGTGATGTAGGAAAAGTTTATGAGAAATAAAAGACTTAACTAATGAGACTTTTTAATCTTAGTGCGCCTAACGTTCGGGCATATGATGAAGTGAAATTAGTTTGGTGACAAACTGACTTCCACGAGAATGAGTCTGGTATGAAAAATTCAGAAGTAACAAGTTTTGGTCCTAATCTGAATTCTTTTAAGAAAAGAACAGTAGTAGTTAATAGGGGAAAAGCCCTAAAAGAACAACATTGTTTAACTCTATAGTAGCTAGCTAAATTTGCTTTCTGCGAGAGAGGAATTACAAATACATGTGCCCAGAACCCTGGGTGTAGGGTTTCAGTATAGATTTAAAAGCTTGCTACAACAGAAATTGAATTACATTTAAATGATAAAAGGAAGACCTATGTTGATGGTTGACCGAGTCCTCCAGGTGAATGGGCTTCCTAAATTCTATTTGGTAACTCAAAACCCCCAAATTAACGTGTCATTTCTCAAACCCTCATCACAGATAATTCAGTTAATCGTCGGACAAGTATACGACTAGTGGCTATACTGTCTAGTCGGGTTACAAACAAGAAATAACAATGGCTTTACTGCCGAATTCATTAACTGAATTAAACAAAAAAAAATTATAAATACCCCTCTCCTAAAATGCATAGCAAGAAGATTGTAACAAATGAGCGAGTCGAAAGGCAGCATTAGTTTGGAAACAGTGCATGTAAATTATGTGCAATAATAAACTAAAGAGACCAGGAAAACAATAAACGCGGAACATATATTTATACATATATTGGCATCGCATGGAACTCTGCGGTATAGCAAGATGAAGAGCTGTAATAGGTAAACAAAATACATGATAATCTTGTTGGGAAACAACATAAACACTACAATAATTACAACCTAGGAAGGAGACTTTCCAAATGTACAGGATATACAAAATTATCCTATAAACCAGATTTCATTAGCATATGACTTTCAACGCTTATAATGAAACATAAACTCAAGAAAATGGATATGCTGTAAGACAACTTAAGGTATTTACAAATAGGCCATCGCGGCTCAAAATGCTTCAGACGTAAAAACCCTCGAAGTTAAATTTCTTTACTTAAAAATATATAATACATAAGTAGCAGTGTCTCGACGGGTGAGCTGATGCAGGGGTGACCTGCAATTCCAGGATCTTCAACAACTGTGCATATAATAATGCATTTCCTCCATTTCCTCAGTAAACTAAATCTGGCAATCTTAATTCATAATCAAATTCTCTCGACATTCAAACTCCATTAAAGTACCTCAACCCCCACATTATAACTTGCCTTGAATCGAGTCCTTGTATTCAATCTCGAACCCCGCTTGCCCATTACCTCTCAACAATCATCTAGATGCGCGTTTCTTGGAAGAAAACTCCAAAACTCGAGCCCATTTAACTCATCCTTTAGGCGGCAATTTCGCTGGACAAATATAATTCATACAAATGCGCACAACAGTTTACACAAACACAAGATTACTCCATGGATCAGATGTCTTGAAACTAATCGACAGCGCATGCAGCATGATAGTCATAACCCCAGCCTGAAACTTAATTCCAGTGCGCGCCAGCAATCTTATACACATCCTGTTCAACTCACAAGTTCTTTGAATCCACGGAACGTTCAACTGTTTCTGGCATATATATACAGGCATATATATATATTATTGGCAACCTTCTCCACGCGTAGAGGCAAATATATTGACCGTTGTTTGAATGGACAAGAACCACTCTGCCAGCGTCCCCTCTCGACGCGTTCAAGCCAAATTAATTCAATACCAATTAATTAAAATCCCGCTGCAGAACCTCCGGTGATAAATCAATAATCAAAACAGCATAATCGTTCTACCTGTGATACGCTGCCACAAACAAGCAATTTCTCAATATTTCGATATTATGCTATTATGCCACTAATGGTTCGATATGTGCCCACTGCTTTGCGCAAACAGAGTATCACCCGACTGTAATGAAATGACATTAAGCGACAGCAACCATACGTTCTCACAATGAAGAAAAGCAAACCCAAAATGAATCGAAATGCTCCAATCACACAGTAACATCAAACAGAGAATATGAAAGTAATTCAAGCTTTTTTTTTAATAATCAGCACAATCACTATTCAACGCTCCAACATGCAGTTAATAACTGATTGAATACATACATATAATTGAACAGGCATCGCTTACTCATGAAATCATGGAGAGAAAAATTATCAAAATTCTTTTTGGCACGCCTCTCCCTGCTGAGAGCTTAGCTGCCTCCTTATTTATAATAATAATGGATACATACATCAAGAATAGATTTTATCCTTATCTCCTAGAAAAAGCAGGATTTTTCCCTTTTTACACATTGATTTAAAGCTTGAAGCTTTTCTCCACTCTTTAACTGGAAAAAACATAGAAATTATATCTTAATTCTTTTTCCTAACTATTTCTCCGATATCCTTCCATTTAGAAAAAAGAATGTTTACATAATTTTTATTTTCCTATTTTATTAAAAATCACAAAATATCACACCCCCTATTTATTCCATATTTACAAACGAAGAGGGTCTTGATGCTCCTGCATCATACACCCAAACTTAAAAGTAATCATGATCCCCTGATCATGTGTTGGGATCTATGTATGCCTGGATCCCACACCTTGTGCTGCAAGTTTCCATTTGCCGCTACTTTTGTCTGTTGTTCTTCTCCAGGTCTCCACACCTTATGTTGCTTTTCTCCACTAGCTGCACTCTTGCAATCTTCTACTGTCTTCCTCTTGTTGCTTCTCTTTTGTTTTACTGCTGCTGGTCTCTTCCGGGATTTCGTCATCATCATCCGCTTCATCAAATCAATTTCTCTGTCTAATAGACTTTCTCGAGCGTATTCAATAAAACCTGTATTCACAAAATAATTGTTAGAATAAAAATTTTTAGGGATCAATGACTCTTCCGCTGCTAGTGTTGTCTCAGTTGTCACTATGGATGTTGCTTCCTCCCAAACTTCCTGTCCCTCTGCAACATTCCTTTTCTTGTCACCTGCAATTTCATCTGAAACTCTTCCCTCTTGTTCACTGCACTGGCCTCTTTCTTCTGCAATCTCCTTATCATACTCTGGATTCTCCAACCAGTATTCTAACAATGCAATTTCTTTGTAGCATCGTTGAAGCATATCATCATCACCTGCATTCATACATAAACTTTTAGTATCAACTGTTACTTCCTTTATGTGTGATTCAGACTGATTCACTTCCACAAGAACTTCTTCTTGTGCTGTAACAATTTCATAAGATGGTACATCCTCTTTAACACCTATAATCACATCAGAATTGTTAGCTATACAAACACAAGAGTTCACTTTATCCAATTGATCTGGATCTTCCCAATAATTCAAGAAATCATCAATAATCATCTCCGCTGTTAACTGCATGTGTAAATCTCTTTTCTGTTGTAGCCTCTGCCACTTACTCTCTTCCTCATCAGTAAACCATGTCTCTGGTCTCTCACATTTTCCTGTAACAACTCCATCAATAGTTCAAGATGAACTGCTATCTTAGCTTTCTCTTTCTCATACTCTTCCTCAGTCAAATGTTGTCTTCTGCCATTCGCCTTGGCATATTTCTCCTCCTTTCTTCTGTGGCCTCTTTCTGAACCTGTGCTCTCTCCTTTATGACTTTTAGCAGTCATATCCTTCTCCATGAGTTCCTCACCTATGAGTTGCATGAAGCCTCTGCCACAGCAAACTCTCTTGCTGCCACTTACCTCACCAATCCTTCCCTCCGGATCTGGTCTTTTGGTAATCATTGGTTCTCTGCTGGAACCTTTTGAGCATCCTCTACTGCTCCTGTAGGCTTCTCCCATCTGCAACTTTATTCAACCTTCGTTGAATTTTTAGGTTCTGCCACATTCACTTCTCCTTCTTTCCACTGAGATTTCTTCACTATTCCTGTAAATCAATATTCATCAGTCCAAAAATCATCACATGCAATTAACAAAAAAAACACTTGAACCTTCAAAGAAAGTTGTTCCCGCTCTGATACCACTTGATGCAGGGGAGACCTGCAATTCCAGGATCTTCAACAACTGTGCATATCATAATGCATTTCCTCCATTTCCTCAATAAGCTAAATCTGGCAATCTTAATTCATAATCAAATTCTCTCGACATTCAAACTCCATTAAAGTACCTCTGCCCCCACATTATAACTTGCCTTGAATCGAGTCCTTGTATTCAGTCTCGAACCCCGCTTGCCCATTACCTCTCAACAACCATCTGGATGCGCGTTTCTTGGAAGAAAACTCCAAAACTCGAGCCCATTTAACTCATCTTTCAGGCGGCAATTTCGCTGGACAAATATAATTCATGCAAATGCGCACAGCAGTTTACACAAACACAAGATTACTCCATGGATCAGATGTCTTGAAACTAATCGATAGCACATGCAGCAGAATAGTCATAACCCCAGCCTGAAACTTAATTCCGGTGCGCGCCAACAATCTTATACACATCCGGTTCAACTCACGGGTTCTTTGAATCCACAGAACATTCAAATGTTTCTGGAATATATATACAGGCATATATATATACTATTGGCAACCTTCTCCACGTGTAGAGGCAAATATATTAACCGTTGTTTGAATGGACAAGAATCGCTCTGCCAGCGGCCCCTCTCCACGCGTTCAAGCCAAATTAATTCAATACCAATTAATTAAAATCTCGCTGCAGAACCTCCGGTGATAAATCAATAATAAAAATAGCACAATCGGTCTACCTGTGATACGCTGCCACAAACAAGCAATTTCACAATATTTCGATATTATGCCACCAATGGTTCGATATGTGCCCATTGCTCTGCGTAAACAGAGTATCACCCGACTGTAATGAAATGACATTAAGCGACAGCAACCATACGTTTTCACAATGAAAAAAAGCGAACCCAAAATGAATCGAAATGCTCCAATCACACAATAACATCAAACAGAGAATATGAAAGTAATTCAAGCTTTTTTTTTAATAATCAGCGCAATCACTATTCAACGCTCCAACATGCAGTTAATAACTGATTGAATACATACATATAATTGAACAGGCATCGCTTACTCATGAAATCATGGAGAGAAAAAATATCAAAATTCTTTTTGGCACGCCTCTCCCTGCTGAGAGCTTAGCTGCCTCCTTATTTATAATAATAATGGATACATACATCAAGAATAGATTTTCTCCTTATCTCCTAGAAAAAGCAGGATTTTTCCCTTTTTACACAATGATTTAAAGCTTGAAGCTTTTCTCCACTCTTTAACTGGAAAAAACATAGAAATTCTATCCTAATTCTTTTTCCTAACTATTTCTCCCATATCCTTCTATTTAGAAAAAGAATATTTACATAATTTTTATTTTCCTATTTTATTAAAAATCACAAAATATCACACCCCCTCTTTATTCCATATTTACAAACGAAGAGGGTCTTGATGCTCCTGCATCATGAGCTAAAAGGAACTATACATTGCATAAAATAGTGGCAATCTCAGGATTAAGGTCCCTCTCGCAAGAGAATTAATGGAGAAATAATTAAAAGACCATAACCATTGTGGAAACCCTCATACCCGGCAGAATTTGGAGTTAATTCCATTTATGGGGGAATGTGTTTCCATTCAGAACCAAGCTCGAAGACAGAGTCGAGAGGATCCTGCAAGAGACCACGGAAATTAGGTTAGATATCCGAAGTAGTCTCAAGAAAAACAAAAACAAAGAAATCTGAATGCATGAGGCAGGTTCAACCATTGTTGCATAAAGAAATTGGTATGCACAGTCTATACAGTTAAAGACTTACTAGTAACTAGATTCAGAGAGCGAAGACAGAGGTATGGCGTTCTGAGCACCTTCTACTATCACCACAGAATCCTGGTTCGAAGAGCGAAATAGGACCATGAACTAGAGCAGCAACCAAGCGGCGGATCAAGCGAAATGACGGAAGAATGAATTTCCGAATTGAGACCAAGTGATGTGAACAAGGTTCGAGCCATCTACAACCGTTGGATCGCCAAGCTAGCTCCAACACTGTTGATCCTAAGGGGATCCTGAGGCAGTAGCCGAGCTAGTCAGGACTGCATATGCCACATACAGTGATAGTGCAGGTATTAAATTAACATTTCAACTTAACAAAAATCAAGCCGGCTAGTCGACAGTCATAGATCCATAACCCGATTTCCCATACCAAATGATGGTGTAGATTGAATTCGCACCATCAATAGAACCTAACTGATTTAATGTTGAGTTTACCAACTTCATAAGAATATGAGATTATGCATACATTTACAAACGATGTGAATTAAATAGCATTGGAGTATGTAAAATGCATACATTTACAAACGTAAAAAAAAAAATTATTTATGGGTATATGACAGTAAATTTATTCTAATGTTGGCATTCCACTGGGGGTTTTGTCCATTGTAATGATCATATAACACATGTAGACTCAGACAGACCCGAGAACTAAAGGCAATAGGGAATGATACCTATTATCCATGGTTGACTAGAGGGAAATGTAATTGGAAGGTGATCAATCTACAACAAAACTGATATGAGTCGCCAAACCAAAGCAGCTTAATATTTCCTCTGGCAAGGACTCAATAACGGAAATGAACATCAAGTGCAGAATGGAGAATTACATGGTTTGACAAATATGATAACCTTTTAAAAAATATTAGTCGCAAGGCATTGTAATGCACAAGCAAAGATATGAAACAATTATCAATTTATTGTCTCCCATAAAAGGCCTGCCAGACTTAGAATTCAAGAATCCAAATGCTCATGAGAAACATTAGAACTCAAAAGCTATTATCATGCATCTATAACATCACTAAAACTGTCACTAGTTCAGTTCTCAAGTGGAAATTATTATTGAGACAATTTGTTGAAAAATGTAAATCGAGGTTGTAGGCAATAAGTCACCTAACAATAAACAAAATCCACTAAGTGACAGACATAACTGAACTTTCTTGCAGAACGAATATTTACATGATTGAGGGAGAAGAATGCCATGAAGGTGCCTCCTCCAAGCTTTTCTCACAAGATTCTCTCCCCATCTCAGATTGCTTATGGTTCTTCTTTTGAAAGAAAAGATATCCCACCACCAATGTCACTACCGTCTTTGATAACTCCCTTTTCTGTTACAAGATATGAACAAAATTTCTCCTTTTTTTCAATTACGAAAATGGTTGGGCAAGCCTGCTATATGCCAGATAACTAACCGTAACAACTTATTGACAAAAAGTTGTATTAACATACCCTAATTCACGAATCACCGCTGCCATTATTGAGATCTGTAGTTTTCAATGTCAATTGACAACCCATGAACCATATTAGGATTCCAATTCTCACTATTAGTGTTAACACTTTTCAAGTTGCAACACCTTATCAATGTCCAAATGACAACCCATGAACCGTATTAGCAAACCAATCCCTGGTTAATGGATATGTATTAAAACCTAAAATAAAACAACATGATTTCAAATTAGGAATAATTAGAAATATGTTAATAAAACCCAATTTATTTCCCCAGTGGAAAGATCAGGAAACATCATTGCTGGAGAAATGGCCATCAACAATTCTCCAACTGAGCGGCCTTTATATGTTGGCAGCAGTGAGCCAAATTCAAATGGGAGCACGTTAAGAATAGCTGGCCTAGAGCCTAATTTTAAACCAAAGCTCAGAAACCTTCACTCCACTCCATGGTTGTCTACTTTTACTCTGCAATGCAATGCAATCCATGGCAGTCTACCTTCAGGGTTCATTGGTTCTTGAAAGATGAAGTTTAGATGATTATTGTTTCAGTTATAACTAAGTTTTTGATTAGCGGTAGCAAATATTTTAATCGTCTAACATCAAATCAAACGGATCATAGTTTGACACGTAAGATGAGAGGGGAGTGGATTTTAGAGGGGAACGCCTTATGGCGTAATTATTATAATTTAGTTTTAAATTATATTTATTTAAATTTAATAAAGGAAATTAGGTGTAATCAATAAATACAAGTTTCGGCTTGAAAATTAATTAACTTAAAATTTTCACTAGATGTTGCAAAGGAAACTTCATCATGCATAAATTGAGGAAAAATCACGACATGGGAATGGGAAAATCTAAATAAGCTGCAAAATATGTAGCATAAATGAAATTCTAAAGCTTAAATTGAGGAACAATCGCGACATGGGAATTGGAAAATCTAAATAAGCTGCAGATATGTAGCAGAAATGAAATTCTAAAGCTGTATAAACTGAAGTTGATTTAGGTTGCCTAAGACTATATTTTTTACTAATTGTTGAATTAATATTGCATATAAATCTCATAAAATTCAACCAATTTATTATTCAAGTCTCTAATCTCTAAGGTTGACTTTGGGTCATTAACATGGTGATGCCTTGTCTCAACCACTAAACCACACGCCAACAAATAGAATACTAAAATGTGACGATCATTACCATAGTAAACCCAATGACTCCACACACAAGAATTTATTCTTTACTAGAAGAGCATATTGGTTACCCATATGCACAAAAAGAATGCACTGTGGAAATAATTTTGCAGAACAAAATCTCTGTTATTATAACTTGTAGCATTGTTCCAACCAACGAAACTATTTGTACATTTTGGAAGATCAAATGGCAATAAGTTTTGAAGGATTTAATCAGAAAATGTCCAAGATCATTGGCTCACATGATTAATGGTACCTTGTCCTATAAATATAATATTTTTATTCACTTACAATTAAGGGAGAAAACAAGATCCAAAAGAATGTAGAACACCCTCCTCAGAGGAATACATCCAATCATAAGGATAATGTTAGTTTAAACAATTGTGGATATGTAGAATGAAGAATTTGGAAGCAGGGTAGAGTACAGAATATTTACCATTCACATTAAGAAGCATAAATATTATAACAAAATCACATTATTTTGCATGCCTAATTCACATTGAGTTGGATTACACCTGACTTCTCTCAAAATGCACTTGACATAGATAACCCTTGATTTCCTCTATTCCTTTCTCTCAAGATTAGATTGTAATATCATGCATTGCTCAAGTTCTACATATAGTCCAAACATATTCAACCTAAGGAGGATACAAAAGTAAACAATGTTAGTGTCATTAATATTCAATGCTAAAGAATTTCATTGCCACGATTATGCTTGTTGTTGTGAAATTTTTCTAAAATCATTTTGGCTATATGTTTTTTAACGTCTTGTTCACCACTGCACTATGAAGAAAAAAATGTACAACAAATTTCCTTTTAAAGGTATAATCTGTTAAAAGGTGGTACTATCCTTTGTGTATCTTTCTGCTCTAAGAATTATATCCTAGTGGTAAGCGTCCAAGATATGCCAGCCATGGTCAACAACTGGTTAAAGCCACGATGTTTTGTCAAAAGGTAAGCTGATTTGAAAGAAAGCATAAGTCAAAAAGATGAATATTAATTGGCCTTCCATGTTACAACCCAAGAAAACAACACTTTCCTATTAATATCATAGATCCATCTTAATTGCATATTGATTTAGCACCGAGAGAGGGATAAAACAAAAGACATGAAAGCCTCATTTATTTTTCATTTTAGATTTTTATTAGCATTACACACATTAAGTCTGTTAATAATCTTAAAGTGACATGCCTCTTACACATGGGTACAAAATATGGACATGGATCATTCAACTTTTCAATAAGGTTCTTAACCTATATGAGATTTATATCTATTTCTCACCCTCTATCTTATCTGCAGTTTGGATTATTCAATTATTATGGATTTTTCTCATTAGTGATTTTAACTTTGCTAAGACATGAGAAGAATGTCCATCTGACTTCTCATAAACATATATAAAGTTAAATCGACCACACTAAAAACAAAATAGATCTATGTAAAGTAAACATTTCATGCAACCTCATGATGTGAAAAAGAAACATTAGAGCAATGTGATATGCATGTGTAAGGGGGATTTTTTTTACCCTTTCAAAAGATAATATATCTCACCACTAATAAATTCTTTGGATACAAAAGCTAGAAAATTATTACCTAGGTAATATTGCAAGGAAGGAAAGATGAATTCAAAGAAATACAATATATCACCTCCAAAATATCATAATAATGAATTCAAATCAATCCAATATCTCGCCATCGAAAAATTGTCTAGATGCGACATACCTTAGGAGAAAATGTTCATCCATTTTTTATGGTTTTCTATTTGGTTAAAGCATTATGTTTTAGAACTAAATCATTTTCTGTAATAAATAACACCTTTTTTCACTACTCTTTTAAACTTTAGAGAGTTACAGTTTATCACACCTTTGAAGTTTTGACACTTTAAACTTTTTATCATACCTTTGAATTTTTTCACACTTTAAACTTTAGTGAGTTACATTTCATCACACCTTTGAAATTTTTCATGTGAAAAAATATCATAGCATTTGCCCTTTTCTTTTGTGCTGTCGTAGCATTTACACTTTTTTTGTGTGGGATCTTTATCATGTGTTGCATCCTTATTAAAGGTGGGTGAAATATATTTCAAGCTTCACACAGTTATAGCATTTGCCCTTTTTTTTGTGCGGGATCTTTATCATGTGTTGCATCCTTATTGAAGGTGGGTGAAATATATTTCAAGCTTCACACATTTTTATCATTAGGCAAGACTTACATTTTATCACACCCTTGATAATAACTCTTGACTTTATCTGAACTCATAAATACTCATTCTTTCCAGTTATAAATAAGTGAGTACAATATCTAAGTTCGATTTCCATACATTCTAAGGTTTTTCAGAGTTTTTCATCATATAAAGGAAAATCTTGTCTTCCTATTAAACACCAAAGATTTATTACAACACTTTATCCTACTTCTCATACATGCAAGAATACGACTTCTCCTTAGTTAAGAGACATTCCTTTTCTCTACTCAATTAGCTTTTTCCTAGTTCACAATTGTAAATATTCAAATACTGCATAATCCTTTTACAGTATTTACATGCATGTTGTAGAAGGCAGCAGGAAGGCCCAAGAATTATTTTCTTTGTCTCTCGTGATAGGAGCTACCATCACTAGAGCATTTACATGCATGTTGTAAAAGTCCCAAGCATTATTTTCTTCATATCTATTGATAGGAACTACCATCACTAGACCTAACTTTGTGAATGGTAGCGTGAAATCGACATAGTTACTTTGATTAGCTAAAATTGTCATATCATCAACAATTGCATCAACATTCTGTCAAACAATCTTGAAATCAATATCGCTAGGAGTTGAATTCTTGGTAATCAAAAGAGTTTGAAATCTGATAATTCAGCGAGCTATAGAAGGTACTTCGAGATGAAGTAGTGTCAAGCAAGGGTGAGGTCGACTTTTCAGTATTATAATTTGTAACTAAATTTGTAGCTAACTTAATATCGGTCAAATCAATCAGATTACTCAAAATATTTTAATCTTCTAACACCTAAATCAAGGGCACACAAATGTACACGTAATATGAGAGGGGAGTTCTTTTCAGAGGGAAATGCCTAAGGGTGTAAATATAAACCAATTGTGTAAATTATAAATCAAAATTAAATTTTTTCCTTAAATAATTGAGAAATAGTTTAAATAGTTATGCAAACAAATAAAAATGTGTTTGGAAATATAAACTATTTGCACTACTAAGTAATATATTTATAACATATAAAATATATTGCAAACTTGTTTACCTATTTTGTATTTCACATTTTGTTGTACTTTACATCTTTATGATACTCATAAGATTCAATATCAATCTAATAGTTTCCTCAGGTTTCATTTACATTAGAATTTAACCTTTTTTTTAATAAAAAATTATTAAAATAAAATCAATTATAGATATTCATTCCACAAATTATAAAACTAAATCAATTATTACCTCATGTATATTTTGGAATAGGATTTCTAGTATTTAAATTTAATTATCAATAAGCAATAGATAGATTGTAGTTATTTATTGCTATTGAACATTTATAGAATATCCAAATAATATTTATGTCATAGGCATGTTTATTTTGAACTAGGGTTGCCAAAATTTTAATTTAATTATCAATAATTATGATTTGGATAGTAGGGATTTGACCTATAATATTTTTAATAGTCTACACAAATGGATGAGATTTATTTTCAAAGTAGCTATGCTTTTTTTGGCCCTTTTAATCAAATGTATTAATTATAAAATAAATCATATAAACAAGTATCCTATGAAATGAGTTATGGTTTGTTGGGCATATCTTATTGATAAGTCATGTTGTTGGACCATGGTATTATAACAAATTATGGATTTCTGGGCATATCGTATTGATAAGTCATGATGTTGGACCATGGTATTATAACAAATCCTATTTGCTGATTAAGAATCTTCATGATAAAATTACATGGTTTTTAAAAATGTTTATGTGTGAAAATTTATATAGTAATTATTTTTCTTAATAATAATAATAATTCCAATAATTCCAATATTAATGGTTAGCTCAATTGGTCAAATTTTTGTCGTTGATAAGCCAATGCATTGGCCCTTAGTATTATAACAAAGCCTATTTGTAGGTTAAGAATCTCCATGGTAAAATGAGGGTGAATCTCCATTGTAAAAAAAATTGTTACATGTATGTTTTTTTTTAACAACGGGGAATCTCCATGGTAAAATGAGGGTGAATCTCCATTGTAAAAAAACGTGTTACATGTATGTTTTTTTTTAACAACGGGGTGTATGATTATTTAAGTGTTTTGGTGCTTATTAAATGTCGATGCCTATCATGTTGCACTAATTTTGCACTAGTTTAGTAGTAGTTGAGATAGAGGGTTGAGATTTATTTTAAAAATAGTTATGACATATGTGGTATTGATAAGCTATGTTATTAGCCCATTGTAACAAATCCTATTTATAGGTTAGGAATATCCACAGAAAAAATGAGGGTGAATCTCCATTGTAAAAAATATTGTTGCAGGCATATTTTCTTTTAATGTATTAATTTATATATGAATTCTCTTAATAATAATAATAATAATTTAGTTAATTTTTATGATTATTTTTTTAAATTTTGATAATGAGAGATGGATCATGAGGTAATTGTTTTCATGTCTATCAGTGTTACCACCATTTCCATAAATTTGAAAATATGTTATAATAATTTTATCATTTCTTTTTTATAAATGAAAGAATGAAAGATTAAATTATAAATGAAATAGATGAAAAAAAGAATCAAATTGTATAAAATCATGTTATTATATATATAATTTTATTTATATAATTTTTATATGTTTTTTAGTTAACCAATATTTTTAATAATAAAAAATTTATATGGATTATTAAAATTCATAATATTTAAAATAAATAAGTTACAAATTTAAAATTAATAATCTAAATAAAACATTTCTCAACAAATTAAAATTAATAATCTAAATAAAACATTTCTCAACCAATTATTAGATTTACAAATTTAAAATTAATTATCTACATAAAACATTTCTAAAAAAATATTAGATTGAGAATTTTTAATGAGTTAATATAAATATAAAAAATATATAAAAGAGAAATATTATAAAAACTCCATTTTAAACTTTACAACCAATATCTCAAATAAGGTAAATGAATGTTTGTTTGTTTGTTTTTTTTTTGATTGGATACTTAATCAACCTCTAGAAATTAGACATACCCTAAACATCTAAAGATTAGACATACCTTAAACATCTGAATTTCCAACCACAATTGATTTTTTCTTGATGGTTTCACTTTGAGCCATGTAAGCTACCTCTTTCATTAGAAAAACTACTTTTTTGTATTTATTTTTAGATGCTACGTAAAGGACGCATAATAAACATAAACACAAATTACAACAAGAGACATTGGACAAACAAGCATAGTGGTCTCAAACTTAATCAAATATTGTGGTAATAGTGCAACCAATATCTTTTCCAATTTCCCCATTAACATAAGGATAATGGTGTGACTAAATACCATTGACACTCAATACCCAACATTTACAATAAAAGCAATAATGTTTATCACAAGCATAATTTGAGCAAACCATATCCCTTCTTACACAAGTTAACACAATAATCTTGTCTAAAACATTACTACCAATAATTCATCTACCACACTAAGTATTTTTAACACAATAATCTTGTCTAAAACATTACTACCAATAATTCATTTACCACACTCAGGTGCAAAGACACTGAGACAGAAGGCATCCCTTACACGTCTCTAGCAACTATCTTTTGGGGCTATTTTTTCGAACTTTCGGGTATTCAGACCTCAGTGCGAGTGAAAGGGATAAAGTTGCCCTATCTGGAGATGGATGGGAGTGCTAAATGCGTTAAAAATCTTCTCTCTGGTAAAAATGTTTGCGTTCTGTGACTAGCATTTCACCGTGTACTCTTTGATCAATTATTAATGTACCATCCTACATTAGATATGTACTAATCCACTAATGAGCATATAGCTTTGTGGGAGAAGAAAATTAGCCAGACTTGGGAAGAAGGAATTTGCAATATTTTTCCTTCTTCCCTTTGCATTTTTAGACTTATGATATCTTGTGTTTGAGGCTTTCTGTCAAAGCCTACTTTATTAACGAAATTGTATTTCTGTGAGAGAAGAAATTTGGCAAACTCTGCAGAATACCTATATTCAGAGGAAGAGGTGGTGACAAAAATTGTGGGTTAACATGGAATATTTTTCCTTGTTCCCTTGACATTTCCACACTTGAAAATCTGAAGAGATTTATGCATCTATTTGTTTTCAATGAAACATTTTATTTATTCACATTAACATTAACATGATATTTTTTTGTTATTAATATATTTTAATTTTTTTCATCAAAATTAATAAAAATTATGACAGACAAGGAAAAAAGTAGTAATATTTTATGTTTTTGAAAAAACATGAATAAATTTTGATTTGGGATTTATCAGGTAAGTAAGAATTTGTGTTATTAATTAAAAAAAATGTTAACAAACGTTTTGATAACTCTCATTAAAAAGGATCATTTACACTTTTAAGTAAAATTATAATTAATATTATTTAAAATTTTAAAAATAATTATTTTTTGATTTAGGCAAATATTATTTTATATTATAGTTTAAATATTATTTTATATCATAGTTATAATAGTTATGCAAACCAATAAACAATGTGTGTTGGAAAGATAAACTATGTGCATTATTAGGTAATATATTTATAACATATAAAATAGATTGCAAACTTGTTTACCTATTTTGTATTTTACATTTTGTTGTACTTTGCATTTTTATGATACTCATAAGATTCAATATCAATCTAATGGTTTCCTCATGTTTCATTTACATTAGAATTTAACCTTTTTTTAATAAAAATTATTAAGATCAAATCAATGGTAGATATGCATTCCATAAATTATAAAATTAAATCAATTATTACCTTGTATATATTTTGGAATAGGATTTCTAGAATTTAGATTTAATTATCAATAAGTAATAGATAGATTGTAGGTATTTAATGCTATTTAACATTTATAGAATATCCACATAATATTTATGTCATAGGCATGTTTATTTTGAACTAGGGTTGCCAAAATTTTAATTTAATTATGAATAATTATGATTTGGATGGTAGGGATTTGACCTATAAAATTTTTAATAGTATACACAAATCAAAGGATGAGATTTATTTTCAAAGTAGCTATGCTTTTTTTGGCCTTTTTAATCAAATGCATTAATTATAAAAAAACGTCCAATGAAATGAGTTACAATTTTTTGGGCATATCTTATTGATAAGTCATGATGTTGGACCATGGTATTATAACAAAGCTTATTTACTGATTAAGAATCTTCATGATAAAATTACATGATTTTTAAAAATGTTTATATGTGTTTAACTTATATAGTAATTATTTTTCATAATAATAATAGTAATTATTTTTCATAATAATAATACTAATAATAGTAATTATTTTTCATAATAATAATAATAATCACGGTTAGCTCAATTGGTCAAATTTTTGTTGCTAAGAAGCCATGGCATTGGCTCTTAGTATTATAACAAAGCCTATTTGTAGGTTAAGAATCTCCATGGTAAAATGAGGGTGAATCTCCATTGTAAAAAAACTTGTTGCATGTATGTTTTTTTTAACAATTGGGTGTATGATTATGTAAGTGTTCTGATGCTTATGAAAGATTGATGCCTATCACCTTGCACTAGTTTTGCAGTAGTTTTAGTAGTAGTTGAGATAGAGGGTTGAGATTTGTTTTAAAAATAATTATGGCATATGTGGTATTGATAAGCCATGTTATTGGAAATTTAGGGAGAATGGATTGCTCTACAGCCTGAACTAGGTTTTGAGTTAGGGTTTGGAGCTGGTAACCATGGCGAGTCATGGAGGAGGGAGTTGTACCCCTCCTATAGTGAAATAGTTGCGAACAGAAGCAAGGGAGCTGGTCCGCATCGCTTCAAGAAACCACTAGAGGTGATAACTGAGGATATTAACATAGGAAACATCAAACCTCACAAACAAAAAGAAAGTCATGGGGAAGATAACAGGGAGAAGAGGAAAGAGGGTAGCAGTCAAAAAGTTGCACCCATGAGCGCGACAGGGGTTTGTAAACCCAAGTCGACCATAATTCCTCGGGCTGTTTTAAGTGACCCAGCGCTACAGGTGCACAGAGAACACATGGAGGAACATGTGGTTATCTGCAAATTTATGGGGATTTGGCCAACGGAGAAGGCCTTACACGCATGAATAAGGAACCACTGGAAACCAAAGGGGGAAATAAACCTTCACCTTGGATCCAAGGGCTTCTTTACGGTGGTGTTCACGAGCCTAGAAGATAAAGACAGAGGGTTCGAGGGAGGACCCTATTTTTGCACTGCTGCAGGCCTTTACATGCGACCATGGGTGATGAATTTTGTCACAGAACGAGAAACGTTCACTTCAGTACTGGTATGGATAAGACTATACTCCCTTCCTTTAGATTATTGGTTTCCAGAGTCTCTAAAGGCTATCGACAATAAATTAGGGAATTTTATAAAAATATCAGATGTAACTCTAAGAGGCTAATACACTTCATTTGCCCGAATTTGTGTGGAAATGGACTTATATGGAGCACTTCCGGATGAGATCACTTTAGAAGTGTATGATGAAGAATGGGTGCAGGCGGTGGACTATGAACATGTCCCGTTCAAGTGTCGTAAGTGCCATGAACACGGGCACCTATACAGAGACTGTCCATCAAACAAACTCAAGAACAACACAAAAACCACCACAAGAAAAGATCTCGAGGGTTTCACTAAGGTGGGGGGGTAAAGGGAAAGGAGGAAAGAGGTACCAAAATAAAATCTACCCCATTTCCAAAACATCGGGCCCCATTTCCGAATGATGCCCATGATTTCCAAACTCGTGAGACCAAATTTACCCTTCTCACGAGATATGGCGTTGAAGAGGCTGGGAAAAATTAGAACCATGGGAACAAGAAGACATCTCTTTTTGGACAATCCATAGTTATGGAGGAGGTTATGATGGGAGACTCCTGAACCCTAATCAAGCTAGAGAAACATCCTGACATCCTTTCTCGCCTTTTCACTATCTCTCAAGATTTAGAGCCGCATGGATCGTTACTATAACGGACGTCTAGTTAATGAACTGCTAACGAACTTCCAAAGTAGTGTTTGTTGTAACCAACACTATTCTAGCCAACCTCCGATGCAGCGTAACTCCCAATGCAGAATTCCCATCGCCTATGATAATCCAACTTCTAGCTAACAAACTCATTTGTTGTAACCAGCACTATTGTACCCAACCTCCGATGCAACCAACCTCCAACACAACATTCCCATAGCCTATGATAATCCAGCGCCTAGCTAACAAACTTCCAACCTCCAATAGAAACAACCTCCAACGCAACATTCCCATAGCCTATGATAATCCAACATCTATCTAACAAACTTCCAACTTAGTGTTCATTGTAACCAACGTCAAAAGAAACATTCCCACCACCTATGATAATCCAATGGATGAAATTTTTTTCATCGTCTAACACTTCAGATCAACCATGTAAAACAATACACAGTGGCACAGAGGGGAATCCTTTTCATAGAGAAACGCCTTACAATGTAATTAGTTTAAATTCTTTTTAATAAGTGAATTTCACTGAGTTGCAAATTTTACTTAGAGTAAAAAGAGATTTGATCCCTTTCAACTAGTAGTAGATCCCAAATTAAGATGTATCTTGGCTAGTTTAATATTAATTTTTATTAAATTTATTATAATATGTGTATATAAATTGCTTTCTATTTTATATTTATTTTTTTTATAATTTTTTTTTAAAATATATATTTATATATTCAAAAATGATTTTAAATTTTTTCTGTTCTATATTGAAACGTAATTTTATAAAATTTTCTTTTAAAATATATATTATATGTTTCAAAAATATTTTAAATAATTTTTATTGATTTAAATGTGGAATATTCCCATATATAAAATTGTGTAACATTGAATTTAAAGTGGTATTTTAACCTTTTTACATTTTAATATTTTATTGAGTATATTTTTTAACTAATTTTACTTATTGTTAAAATTGCATAAGCCCATGGAGATCACATTTAAATTAATGTTTAAACACATAAAATAAATTAAACTTTTTCTCAGTAATGATAACTTCATGAATTATAATATCTTAGACAATATTTAAAAGGAACAACTTAGAATTTAATTAAAAAAAAGTGAGCACATTGCCCATTGTAACTATCATTATGAGATAATCTATATGTGGTATATTAATTTTTGAACTCTAAGAATTAGGGTTTGTAATTATCATTATGAGATAATCTAAATGTGGTATATTAATTTTTGAACTCTAAGAATTAGGGTTTTGCATGAAGAATTCTTACTTGGAGAAGCTCTTTAGCATTTGAAGGCAAGATCGCTCACAATGGAAAACAATGGTGGGAAGATTTTCTGAGAGATATTCTAGTGGAAAATAATGGTGGGAAGAGTTTATGGGTCAACTAGATGTTCATTATTGAGAGCTTCCCACGTATAAGATTATGAGGATGACAATGGTAAATTAAAATTACAAATTGGTAATTAGAAACCCTCTATGTCACAGGCCTCCTTAATCACTTGGTTGTTTGTCCTTGGCTTGGTAAACCAACTGAGATTTTTTGAATCTATGAGTGTGTAACACCCTCCTCCCACATTTACCCAAGTTAATCGGTCCACTGGGGTAAACATGTCGTGAGAGGCTAATATGATGTGATTGAACTCCCCATCGACAGTTAAGGAAGTGGAACCGACAAAACCAAACCAATCTAACTTTTCGCAAATGCTACAGAACCTTCACGAGCCAAATAACCCTTCCAGGTGACCAACCCCTGAGGTAACTTGAAATTTTACTGATCTAGACCCACAGCTTCTCCCATGACAAGTCATGCATGCCACTAAGGCCTTCCAAATGCTCCCACAATAAGGCATGTTAGCGACTGTGGACTTTTCCCAATAGTTTTGAGCCAACAACCCTGGGGCATGCGAATAGTCTTGGAAAAAATATAACACACACCCAACACCAAACCTGCAAACAACTCCTTCCAAAACTTGGAAGTGAACTTAGAATCCATGTCCAATACAATATTCCTTGGTACCTGTTGTGCTCTACAACAACCCCCCATTTCATATCATTATTTTTCTCAAAACTATAATGTGAAATGGGTCCCTGTTGATTTTAATTGGTATCAACTTAGTGTTACTCAAAAAGGTCCGAAAACAAAATAAAAACATTACAAAACCTTTTTGATAAACCAATTAAAGGTCTTATATATATAAATGATTAATATTTTATCATTGCGATAAAGAGATCGCAAGATCTCATATCGCAATGACAAAGGAGGCATAATTTAAAGACCCATTGGTTTTCTCCGATGCGACAACTCGCAATAGGCTATCAGATATCGGCAATAATAAGTTGGCATAATAAAATTCCTTTCGCTCCGATGCGATGCGATATCGCTATCGGCGATCGGGGATTTACCATGCATGCTTTTCAAAGTGCCCAGTTAATACTCCCGATGCGATGCGATATCGCTATCGGCGATCGAGGATTCCAAATGGAACCAATGTAACGATTCAAGATTTCCCCGACGCCCAATTGCGATAAAGCCAAAAGCGCAAATTTCAAAGAAATCTTAAAGCAGGGTTATTACGATTAATTCGTATTAAAAGCCTTATCTTCCAAACAATCATTCATCTACACTCAACCGCCAAAACATCCAAGGCACGCTTAAACAAATCATTTGGCCAATAATCGATATGATGGGCATTTAAAGGATTGACAGGTTTTAACGGCCATTTAATGAAACCATAAGCCTAAAAATCTTTACACAGATGTATCCGTGGCCACTTTAAGTTAATCATTCGTCATGCATTGATCAATATATCTCGCTCATATTCGGTTTGCGCTATCAATTTTCTATATTACGTTCATTTTCACTCCTGTGCAGAACTCTTCCGAAGTAACGAATTCAAGCAGAATGGGGAAGAAGTCTAAGAAAACTGCAATCGCTTCCACTTCCCCGGCCACAGGACAACTCATCGCTAATCCAGGAACTAAAAAGAAAGGATTGATATCGGATATTACATGTCTAGGACTCGGCAAAACTACTTGGCAAAGTACCTATAATTTGATTGAAGCCGAAGAACCAGAGATGACAGCAGTACAAGCCTCAGCAGATAGCACTCGAAAATCTGATGCTACTCTAAAGGACTTAGCCGACTCTTTCCTTCATCGGATAGCAGCTCGGGAACAAATTCTCCCATATACGGATGTAGTGAGATGGGAAATTGAGGAAATCCCAATCACAGACAGAACCTTCAGCACCAGAGATGGGAGAATCTTCGGTTCATTTCAATCTGATGATTTGAGGCAAATGTATCATTTTCCTGTGCCAGAGAAGAAGTACAAAAAGGCATTTCTGGAGAAATTACGAGATGAGAACGAAACTGAATCCGAACCCATTCGGGAATGAAGGCAAAATCCGGCAAAACACAAGCATGAATCTTCGGGTAAGTACTCGGTTGATTCCCTATGCTCTCCTTATTGTTATGCTGGGATAATGATGTGTAGGTTGTGGGGGTTGCACGATTCCGCTAATTTCACTATAGAAATGGTTCCCTTGATGGAAGCGGCATGTAATGGTGAAATAATGGATTGGGAAACTATATCGTCTGATAAGCTAGCAACCGCAGTTCTTGATTTTAGAAGCAAATCCCGTGTCACTGAAAGGCTTATTCCCCCATTCTACTACAGTGCTTATATACTAGACATCCTGTGTTTTAATTCTGAATTTCCTGTGCTCGGATGGAGGTGGACTTCGCAAGACCCCACGCCCATTCACATATACCATCAGAAGTTGTAGAAAACTTACTACAAGCACCATTTATACCAAATCTATAACGGCTTTATGTTACCCATTCATTATTCTATCTTTAATAAACCTGCCCCTAAGATTTCCTACCAAGCAGGGATTGATTTGACATCAATAGGAAGTTGGTTCGGAGAGGAAAAAATTACTTATATAAGAATTTTCGGCAGTCAAGCCAAACCTCACGTTCTTCCTTTGTACATACCTGATAAACTGCTGGCTAGGGAGATAGCCTATTAGATTATCTTCGAAGGAGTTACACAAACTCTAAAGAAAAATAAGAAGCAGGTCTGGCCCTCTTTTCCCCTGAGATGTGGTGTCTACACTTTACATGATTTCAAACATGTAGAGAAAGAATCTGAAAAAATAAAGTCATTAACTCTAGCAACTCTCCCTAGTAGGCGATTTGATCCACGCAAGGTCGCCTATAATGCACTTGAACAGGCCAAATTGACCAAGTTTGAACATAAAGAAGATAAGTTTGATGACCTATTCTCATCAGCCGAGTCAATGTTCCAAGTTAAATCGCTGGCTAGAATCGAATACAAAGATGACGGATTAGTTGAATTCAACAGACTTAGAGAACAAAGGTTGCAAACTCTGCCTCTAGAGCTGTTAGCAACAACCCCAACAACAGAATCAAGTGAGCCTGAACAACGACTTACTAAGGAACCTCCTGTTACATCAAAGGAAAAGGAAGAAGTGCATATGAAAAGACAAGAGGAAACCCAGACGAAAGACCAGGAACAGAGCAGCATAAATGTGAATGTAGATTCTCAAATTGACCCGAAATTGCTCCAGGAATGGCAGCAATTCAACTCAATTATCAGTAATCTTGAGTGCTCTAAAGATGCCGAGACATCAAAAGAGGCTGATACACAGGAGACAACTTCAAAACAGGTTCCAGGTGAAACCAACGGCCTACCCAGTTCGAAAGAAGTAGAGATAATCCCAAAGGATCCTTCCGATCAGGTTATTTTGCAAATAGAAGAAATCCCTCCCTTAGATGTCTTCTATAGCCCAAGACACAAAGCTGTGGTAAAACGACAGAGGAAGAGGAGAAGGACTGATCAACCTTCCCTATTCCCAGAACAAACAGTGACGGGCAATGTGCTTTGGAAAGAGGAATTTGACCCCTCTGATGATCTAACAAAACTATCACAATATGTTGGAGCCTATTCGGCAGCAACAATAGACAAGGCATCAGAGGTAAGCATTGTATTGAAAACAAAAGGCCAGGAGATCTTTTCACTGCAAGCGCAACTATCAGAAGCACAACAAAAGGCGGAGAAGGTAGAACGGCAATTGGTAACACAACAACAAATAAATAATCAATTGACTAAACAATTGGAGGAAGAGAAACAGAGGATTGATGACAGCACAGTTCAAAAGCAGAAAGAGCTGTCTGAGGCATTGGCACAACTAAAAGCAGTGAATGAACAAATTCTGAAGTCAAAAGATGAGCAGATTGCTCAACTATCAGCCTAGCTAGAGAAAACAAAGAAACTTCCACATATAGATGAATTCAGAGTAGAGGCATTACAGATAAATAAGGCATTGATAACTCAGATAAAGCTTTTATGTCAACAAATCGCCCAGGCGGAACCATTATGCGATTTAACGACATCAATAAGTGAGAAATCGGAAAAATCTAGAACAGACTTGGATCAAGCCGATGAAACATTAACCAATTTTCTTGAATGGAGATACCGATCAGGGACAGGCGGCTATTTTACCAAAGATTTTAGAATCACATAAAGAGATATTCTTTACAGAATGGCAGTCCCAGTTAATGAAAGGAGAGAGAGCAATTTCAAGATGCAAATCAACCACTAGTAATTTGGTTGAATTGGTTAATAATACTCTTTACTTGTCTAGCATGATATCTCAATGTACTCCAGGTAAATTGACAGCAGCTAAAACATTGGAGCAGTCATGTTATCCGGAACTAGAGAAAAATGGAAGATTAATCGCAGGAATTAACTGTTTGACATGGGACACCTATTGGTTCTTTTTAGTCAAACCACACAGCAAGAGAGCCGCCCTCAAATGCCTTACAGATGCAATCGGGTATATCATTCCCGATATTCAGGATGCCACCTATGCCGCCCAACTCAATTCTCGCCTCAATAGACCACCCGAAGTGGAGCCAATGCTTGCGATATGTCAGCTCAGGTTTAAAGGCAAACAACCTAAATGATGATTCATGTTGCCGATTGCCAGATTGTTGTGAAGGAGATATTCAAAATCAATTAATACCAATTAAGTAGGATTTCAGTTTCATAGGTAGTTAGCTTAATTTAGTATTTATATACCCTTTCATGTATTTAGAAAGGGTCGTAAAGTTTTGTATATGACTTAAAACCTGAAGTTGCACTATGTACTTTCAAGGGATATTCTTTTATAAACTGGACCAATCATTCTGATTTTGAAAGAAGCTTTTATGCGCATGTGCACTAGTCTTTGTTTGAAATGTATTTCTGCGTTGGAAGAAGAATTTCAAATAGCCGAGATATTGGGAGGTAAGCAGCTCATATGGAACTATATCTATGTCTGAACTCATTCTTTTTAAGATTGTCATTTTAATCGCTCTTGCTATTATGGATATATATATATGTGTGTTTTAACAACATTCTTTATTCCTCACTATTGGATGTTACAGTGTGCTTTTCTCTAATCATGTATGTATCGATGATATAAATGGAAATAAGTGTAGCAATATTGTGTTAATCACTTTGTTTAACTATTTAAATAAAGTAATCTTTGAATGAATAAATATCTATGTTTATTTGATAGAGTCATCTATATGCCTGTCAATAGACAAAGATCATCAAACGTTACATTTCCAAAGAATAATAGTTCCCGGGATTAGCAGTAGTTCTTTTATTTTTGCTGATAGATTAAGTTATTCGCCTATCATTAGATTAGATAACCAATCATTCATCCACCCCTTTTATTCATTATTGGGAAACTGGTCCCATTATATCCAATCGGAGCCACCATCCCAAATGGAAAAGGAGTTGTATTAAGGTCCGGACCGGGTGGTTATCCCCCAATGTTGATACTACGATTTTCGGGGCATCAACATTTTTGGCGCTAGAAGGAGGGCCATCCACTATGAATGGCGAGTAAGTCAAAACCTACAGACCATTCACAGAGTAAATCACCCTCCGCCTCTCCTCGGACCTCTCGTTTGCACTCTGAAATATCAGTATCCAGACGAGAAGAGGAAGGATCAACTACTACTACTCAACCTCATTATACTTCAGAACGTTTAAGCCCAGAGTCCCCTGAAGTTCAGTCTATCATCCAGAAACTTCAAGCCTTCTCCATTTCACCTCCTAGATCTGAAGTATCACAAAGCAGTCAGACTTCGGAATTCTGCTTACCTCATCATCTTACCAGACTTCAAAGCGAAAAACTCGGCATTGAACCACCTGAGTTGCCTTTACCCCAAAGGAAAAGGATTAAAAAGAACACTGAAGGTTCTGGTAGTGAAACTTTTCTCCATCATCTTCCATCTCATCATCACCAGTGCGAAGTCAAACACCCTCACCCATTACATATTATTGTTCACCAAGGGACTTCACCTCCAACTCACAATCTTTCAGTCTTCATTTCCACCTCCTCCCCAATCACCTGGAACACCACAGGCAATCGTTGGTACTCCCAAAATGGCTCAAACACCATGGAGAAGCCCTAGTGCAGTCACTATGCCTGCGCCTTTACATCCGTTACCCGATTATCCTGAGAAATGGTTACCAAAGTTCAATCCAGATGCTGGAACATTAGCTGAGGAACACAAATAATTTCATGTTGTCAGTTAATTTGAAGGGAGTAACAGAAGAAGATGTTGTAGTTAGATTGTTCCCCTACACATTACAAGGATCAGCAGGGTCTTGGTATTTTTCCTTTCGCTCTGGATCCATCACCAGTTGGAATATCTTTCAGGAACAGTTTCTTACCAAATACGACGATGATAGATCCTTAGCTACACTCATCATTGACCTTTCCAATCTAAGGATCGAGTCAAGAGAACCAATTAGGGAGTTTAACTCCCGATTTAACAAACTCTTGAACAAAATCCCTACCGATGATAAGCCAAGTGAACAAATTAGAAGGGAATGGTACATTACAGCCTTACCCTCAAATATAGCCATTTTTGTAGATAGGGCTAAAAAACCTACATTGGTTGAAAACATGAAAGAAGCCCTTGCTGTCGAAAAATGTGTAATCGCTTTGGAAAAGAAAGCTGCTCTAGAGGAACGGAAATCCAAAAAAGTGTCTTTCAAGGATGATTCAAAGAAGAAAATCACCAAAGATCCATACGATATGGAGGGCCTTCAAAAAGTCCTCAAAATCATGTCAAATGAAATGGTTGAGATTAAGAAGCAAGTAGCAGAGTCCTCAACAAAGAAACCTTACAGGAATTTTAAGAAGCCTGAGTCCAAGCCTCCAAATGTTATATCCTATGCAGATTTAGATACTGAGGAAGAAGAAGAAGAAGAAACAATTACACCATCCAATGAATTAGAAGAAGAGGAAGTCGTTGAATGCCATGGAATGTGGGACTTTATACTGCCTAACTCCGATACTGAAGCCGAACAAGAAGCCTTTTCCGTGACTACCAGGAGTAAAAGTACTCCTGAACCTGTTCAGGCCAATTCAAAGAAAAGGAGTGCAGGTACCAATACTACGAAGGAAAAGGTACCCACAAGGAAGCCGGCTGCAACAGTATCTCAAAATCAATCGTCATCCTCCAATATACCTACATCATCTAAGACGTTGGTAGTATCCGATTCAATGGACTATAATATTGTTGATGATATGAAAAAGACTAAGGCAAACGTCACCATGTTTGAACTCAGTAAATTAAAACATCAACAAAAATTGCTTCTCAAAGAACTTAATGTGGTTCCTTCTTCGCCTCTTCCCAGTACTAAAGCTGCAAGCGACTCAGGACAACCACCTTCTGGTAGAGTTGAGGCAACTGATACAATTCTAATTGGAGATAGATCAAATTCCCATACCCCTCCTTTCCTCTTAACGTACGAAATTTACAATCGAAATCTACATAATTGCTTGATTGACTCTGGGGCATCATCCAATATAATGCTAGCTTCAATTTGTTCTAAACTGAACATAGAACCTTAGAAGTCTTCAATTCACATTGTGCAGTTAGATAGAACTAAAGTCTAGGTTTTAGGGGAAATAAACTCTGTTACAATCAAGTTATCGGCTGATCCACGAGTGGTTCAAAGGATTGATATCTTAATCATCGATATACCTGAGTTCTATGGTTTAATTTTAAGCAGGGATTGGTCGGAAAAGCTCCACAGGTATATTTCTACCGATTGGTCTCATATGTGGTTGCCCTACAAAGGAAAGCCAAACCAGATAAGAATCAATCGAGAGAAACACATGACATACACTGTCACTGAATTCGAACAAGAAAATCAACCAGTTGCATTTAATAACAACATTCTAGGAAACTATTCTTCTGAATTATTCTTTGGCAATTATATTACCCAGCCATCTCCTTTCTTGGTAAACAATTTCACATCACAAATCAAAAAATTTTCACAAACTAACAGATCTAGATGTGTTAATGTTACTGAGAATTTTGTAAATAAAAATGTTGATAATTCTTTATTTTGGTCTTTATATTTTGACGGTTCAAAATCTAGTGAAGGATCAGGAGCAGGGTGTATTTTGGTCAGCCCTAAGGGAGAAAAAACAATGCTTTCTTGTAGATTAGAATTTGAATGCACCAATAATACATCTGAGTATGAAGCCTTGATCCAAGGATTATACAAAGCTATCGGCTTGAAAGTTCAATATTTAAAAGTTTTTAGCGATTCAGAGATTGTGATAAAACAAGTTCGAAATACAATCCATTGTCTCTCTAATCACCTCAAACACTACCAGTGTTTAGTCCAATAACTTTTATTTCATTTCTGAGCATTCAATATTTCACCTATTCCCAGATCCCAGAATGCAGCAGCTGACCTGTTGGCTAATGTTGCTTCTAAACTCCTTCCTTCTAAAGATTTTAGTCTAGATAGATTTTTGGTAGAGTTGATCTTTAGGCCATCAGTCCCCGACAATATCACCAATTGGAGAGTATTCAACCACGATGAAGGCATTCTACATTTCTTAACTTCCGAAAAATCCTACAATGATCAGATCATTGATGAAAATGATCATGATCTTCAGATGAAAGAGAAGCATGAGGAAAATTCCATACCAAAACCTGTGGTTAAACTTGAAGATCTCTATGACATTAAAGACAGGTTCAAACATGTAACCAATTCAAAAATCCAAATTTCTACCTTAAGGTTTGAATTGATAAATCTTGGTACCGAGCATAACCCTCAAAATATTAATTTAGGATTAGGACTTTCTGAACAGGAAAGGACAACATTTATCAGATTATTAAAGAAAAATAAACATGTCTTCGCCAGGAATTATGATGACTTAAAAACATATGATACATCTATTATACAACATACCATTCCAATGCTACTTGAACAAAAATCAGTTCAACAAAAATTGAGGAAAATACATCCAAACTTAGAGAGTCAGATAAAAACAGAACTCAATAAACTCTTAAAAGCAAAGATTATTTTTCCAGTTCGACACTCAAACTGGGTCTCCAATATGGTATCTGTCAGGAAGAAAAATGGTGACATTAGGATTTGTATTGATTTCAGAAACTTGAATAAGGCCAGTCAAAAAGATAATTTCCCATTACCTACCATGGAGCAAATAATCCATTCAGTAGCAGGTTCTGAACTAATGTCCTTTCTAGACAGTTTTTCAGGATACAACCAAGTTCTAGTTCATCCTGATGACAGACTCAAAACTACTTTCAGAACAAAATGGAGAACCTACGCCTATCAGAAAATGCCTTTTGGACTTATTAACGCAGGATCTACATTCCAAAGAGCAATGGATATAGCCTTCAAAGGATTGATCAACAAAACAGTAGTCGTCTACTTAGATGATATTACTGTATTTTCTAAAAAGAGATCTAACCATTTACATGATTTGAATCAAATCTTTGAACGTTGTAAAAGGTATGGCATTTCACTTAATCCTAAAAAATCATTCTTTGCTCTAGATCAAGGAAAGCTCTTAGGCTTTATTGTTTCCAAAGATGGTATTTATATTGACCCCGATAGGATTAAAGAAATTTCTGAAATCCCATTTCCTCATAACAAAAAATCAATGCAATCATTTTTAGGATAGATCAACTTTGTCAAAAGATTTGTTCCCGATTTTTCTCATATCATTTTACCATTACAAACCATGATTAAGAAAAATTCAGTGTTTAGATGGGGAGCTGTGGAAAAAGAAGCATTTGATTTAATCAAACAATCAATAATCAATGCCCCTGCTTTAAACACTCCTAATTTTTCTAATCATTTCACCTTGTACACTATCGCGTTCAATTCATCTTATGCAGCAATACTCACTCAAATCAACGATCACAGTTTGGAAGCACCGGTTTCATTCTTCAGTTCAAATTTTCAAGGTGCAGAACTAAATTACTCTGAAGTTGAAAAACAAGCCTTTGTCGTGTATAAAGCCATCAAACACTACAGGCCCTTTCTTCTAAAAGCCCATACAAAAGTAATAGTTCCTTTTTCTTCAATAAGGAAATTACTGATCCAAAGAGAACTAGGTGAAAAAAGGGCAAATTGGGTTACATCACTTCAAGAATATGACTTGGAAATCAAGCCAGCAAAGATTGTTAGAGGCCAAGGTTTTTGTAGGTTATTAGCAGGAGCGTCCAACATTCCGGAATCAGGTGATACAGATCATATTGAAGAAATCAACGAGATAAGTATTACCGATTCTGAATCTCAATATGCAGATTTGATATTCTATTTGAAAAATGGACATGCACCTCCTAATCTCTCTTACAAAAACAAACGTGCTATTAGATTAAAGTAAAAAACTTTGTTATCATTGATGATGTGCTTTTTAGGAAAAACTACGATTCAGTTTTATTAATATGTCTGGAGAAACCTGAAGCACAAAAGGTCTTGCAGGAATTACACGATGGACCAGATGGAGGACATTTTGGAGCTGACACAACAGCTCATAAAATCATCCATGATGGATATTACTGGCCCACCTTATTCAGAGATACCCATGAGTATGTAAGGAAATGCCGAAGTTGTCAAGTCTCTAGTGGAAGACAAAGGAAACCAGCCTTTCCCTTGCAACTAGTTAATATCGATCAACCTTTTGAACAATGGGGAATAGAAATCATTTGGGAGATCACTCCACAATCCTCCAAACAACACAAGTATATCCTTACTGCTACCGATTACTTTACCAAGTGGGTTGAAGCAATTCCATTAAAGACAACAAACTCTGAAGGAATTATAGAATTCATAGACCAATTCATCATTACCAGGTTTGGTGTCCCTTATGCTCTTGTTTTTGATAATGCATCTTATTTTTCCGGAAATGCCATGTTTGAGTTTGCTATCAAAAGAGGATTTAAATTGAAATATTCTGCAAACTACTATCCCCAGGGTAATGGTCTGGCAGAATCTACCAATAAAAATCTACTGAAAATCATTAAGCAAACTATCGAACAAAATCATAAAAACTGGCACAAATCTTTAGTATTCGCACTATGGGCTGATAGAATAACACAGAAGGCCTCTATAGGTACTTCCCCATTCAACCTTGTCTACGGGAAAGAAGCAGTACTACCGACCAATTTAGTGCTTCCTTCTCTAGCCCTAGTTCAGTTTATTGAAGAAAGACCCTCTTCTTCTATCCAACTCAGACATGATCAGATTTTAAAATTAGAAGAAGAAAGAGAAAAGGCCAAAATTACCCATGATAAACATCAACAGATAATCCAGTTATCATTTGATTCAGTTTCATCTAGTTCTAAACAGTTGCAGGTTGGTGATCTTGTTCTAAAATGGGACAAAGCACATGAAGATAAGGGTAAACACACCAAATTCCAAAAGATGTGGCTTGGACCGTTTCAGATCAGCGAGAAGGTAGGCCATTCAACATTCATATTACAAGATCTATCAAGAAAGAGGGTTACTCTTCCTGTTAATGGCCTCATCTTAAAGAAATTCTTCAATTGAGGAGGTAACCCCTTCTCTTTTAAATTCAGTAGGATTAGCAATATTTAGGATCATTAGGAAATAAGGTTGTAAAATAATTTCTATTGGTCTTTGCTATAGTGAAATGTTACTCGGAAGAAGTATTTTTAATATTTACTTTTGTAAAATAGACATCTTAGACAAGAGGAACAATTTCTAGGAAATTAGGTATATTAACATTCTGAAAACCCCATTCTCCTTTTGTAAAAATCCTCTCAAGATTTAGAACTACTGTAAATCATTTTAATATTTTCAAACTGGCCACAAAAAAGGTTATCAATATCAAAACAGAGACTGATTCAATCTTAGCATTCTCAACTCTTACCTTGTCATCCATCTTCTCTTAAGGAGAAAATTGTTCATCCCATTCATCCAAGTTTATGATTACTCAGAGTGTAATTCTAAAATATCTGATATAAAGATAAGGGGTTTTATTACAAGCCTGCTTACCATGATCATTGGGAAATAGTCTAATCGACATTACCAACACTGCATACCAAAACAGGGTAATGGCTTATAAGCATAAGACAAGGGGTCTCATCATGAGCCAGCTTGTTCGATTAGAATACAACCAGTGAATGGCATTGTCAAATTAGCTGGCAACCAAACTGGGACAATGGCTTTTTATCTTACAAAAAAATAGAAAAGAAAAGAAATACAAAATATGTAAACATGTTTTGAATTCATTCTTTTAACCATACTCTGAGATGGAGGGATCGTGAACAATCAAATGGTTAAAAGGTATCCCTGTCGAAACTATGAAAGTTTGCTGGCAGCAGAGGCTCTACGTGTGACAAAGGAGTCAACCAAAATGGCTAAGTTGGAAAGGTGTTTTGTTTTATCATTATCAACCAATAAAGGCCAATTTAAAACTTATAATGTATTTAGTTTTAACAAGAGAAAGAAATGAACAAAAACATGTCTTTATTATATTCAGAATGCATGTATACTTAGTTATATTAGAACTTTCCTTTTTGACATGGTATCTATGTAAAGAAAGTTCAAAAAATTTCAATAACTTTTTCAGAGATAATTGTTTCTTCCAACAAATCGCCAATTTTTGTGCTATACAACAACCCCCCATTTCAATAAATCTTACTTTAGAAAATTATAAATTGAAATGGGTCCCTTTCAATTTAAAATTGGTATTAATCCACCACTTTTCTAAAGGTTCCTAAATAAACGAAATAGCTTCAAGCCCTTTGAAATAATCGATCTTTTAAAATAAAAGGAATAATCCTTTATTATTGCGATAAAGCGATCGCATATGGCAATAACAAAAGGATGCATAAACCATGACCCATTGATTATCCCCGATGCGATAAAAGCCAAATAGCCGATGGATAATCGGGAAAACAAATAATAAAAGGCCCTTCCCCTCTGCACCGATGCGATATTGCAATCGGCGATCGGGGAATGTGATGCAAACATAACAATCTCCCCTCATTCAAACTCCCGATGCGAGTCTAGCGACATCACATATCTGCGATCAGGGATTTCATAAGACTCAAATGAAATTACCCAAGCCTTCCTCCGATTGCCGATTGTGATGAACCCAAAAAGGCAAATTTCGAAAAAGAACAATATGATTTTGCTATATTCTCTTCCCGATAGAGATTCGCTCGCATTCAACCGCCAAAAAATTAAATCCATGCTTAAAACCATTATTCGACAAATAAAGGATATAACGAGCAATTAAGTGATTGACAGGTTTTAACGGCCAATTAATGCACAGTCATGCCTAAATCCTTTCAGAGATTGCATCCGCGAGAACCTTATGATAAATCATCCATTTCCCATTGATTGACACAATTTCCTCATATTTGGTTTTAGCTATCTATTCTCTGCATTATGTCTATCTTTCTCTTGCGCAGATTTTTTTCTGTAGTAACGATGGGAAAGAAATCTAAGAAGTCTGGAATGCCTTCGGCTCCTATGATAATAGGAAAACATGCCACCGATCCGGGACCAAGAAAGAAGGGATTAATCTCAGATACCACATGTCTCGGCCTTGGCAACACTACTTGGCAAAATATTTACAACCTGGTTGAAGCCGAGGAACCTGAGCAAACATCGGTACAAGCCTCAGTAGGTTCAAGCCGGAAATCTGATGCTACTTTGAAGGATTTGGCTGATTCCCACCTTCATAGGATAGCAGCTAGAGAACAAATTCTTCTATATACGGATGTGGTGAGATGGGCAATCGAAGCAATTCCAATTACGGATAGAAAATTTTGCATTGTCGATGGAAGAATATTTGGTTCATTTCAACCCAACGATTTCAGACAAATGTACCACTTGCCCGAGCCAGAGAAGAAATATAATAAAGCATTTCTTGAGAAATTTCGAGATGAGAATGAGACCAAGTCAGAACCTATAAGAGAATGGAGGCAGAACCCAGTGAAACACAAACATGAGTCTTCGGGTAAGTACTCCATCGACTCCTTATTGTTAGGATGGAGCCATGATGTGCCGACTATGGGGATTGCATGATTCTTCTAATTTTTCTATAGAAATGGTTTCTGTGATAGAAGCAGCATGTAATAGTGAAATTATGGATTGGGGGAATATATTATCGGATAAGTTGGCCACGGCTATTCTTGAATTCATAAATAAATCCCGTGTTACTGATAGGTTCATCCATCCGTTCTATTTTAGTGCCTACATTTTGGATACCCTCTGTTTCAATTCCGAGTTCCCTGTTTTAGGGTGGAGATGGACTCCACAGGACCCTATGCCTATTCATATTTACCACCAGAAGCTATGGAAAACTAATTATAAGCACCATTTATACCAAGTCTGCAATGGATTTATGCTACCTCTTTACTATGCAACTTTTGATAAACCTGCCCCTAAGATCTCCTCTCAAGCTGAAATTGACTTAACATCCCGAGGAACCTGGTTTGGGGAAGAGAAATTTACCTATGTCAGAGTTTTTGAAAGTCAGGCTAGACCTCATGTCCTCCCATTATACATACCAGACAAGCTATTAGCTCGTGAAATAGCATATCAGCTTACAACTGCTTCAGCCACGAAAACTCTCAGAAATTCAAAAAAACAAGTTTGGCCTCATTTTTCTCTTAGGTGTGGCATCTATACTCTGCATGATTACAAACATGCAGAGAAAGAGACAGAAAAAATTAACGTCTTAAGTCTCGCCACTCTGCCCAATAGACACTTCGACCCAAAGAAAATAATCTATAACGCCCTAGATCAAGCCAAGCTTACCAAAGTTGAGCACAAGGAAGATGAGTTTGATGACCTGTTCTCCTCCACCGAGTCAATCTTCCAGGTACAACAGCTAGCCAGGATGAGATATCGCGACGACGGGTTGGTAGAATTTAACAAACTTAGAGAACAGAGGTCGCAAACTCTGCCTCCAGATTTGTTAGCCACTACCCCGACAGTTCAGTCAAGCGAGCCTGAGCAGCAACTTACTAATGAACCTCCTGCTACATCCGCAATCTATGAAGAAGTCCAGAGAAGAGAGCAGGAGGAACTGCGAAGAATAGAACATGAAGAGGCACAAAGAAAACAACAAGAAGAGGCACAAAGGAGAGAATGAGAGGAAGCAGAAAAGAAAGAACAGGAAAGGATAAGGGAAGAAGAACAGAAAAGGCAGCAGGAGCAGAGCAGTAAAGAAATAAATGTGGATACTCAAGTAGATCCAAAATCGCTTGAAGAATGGAAACAATTCAATACCATTATAGGCAATCTTGAAACTTCAACGGACGCTGAAACATCCAAAGCTACCGATATACAAGATACAAAATCACAGGAGGTTCCAAACAAAGGAACCAGCAGTCCACCCTCAAGTATAGTAGTAGAAATAATTCCAAAAGACCCCTCCGATCAAATTGTTTTGCAAGTAGAGGAAATTCCTCCACTAGATGTTTTCTATAGTCCAAAACACAGGGCTGTGATAAAATGACAAAGGAAGAGAAGAAGGATTGATCAACCTTCTCTGTTCCCTGAACAAACAATAACAACAAATGTGGTATGGAGAGAGGAATTTGACCCCTCCGATGACCTAACCAAGTTATCTCAGTATGTCGGTGCCTATTCGACAGCCACCATGGATAAGGCATCGGAGGTAAGTAATTTATTGAAAGAAAAGGATCAAGCGATCGCTTCATTGCAAGCACAGTTATCGGCAGAGCAGCAGAAGTTAGAACAACTACAACAACAACTCTCCACACAACAACAATTAAAAAACCAGCTAAATAAGCAGTTGCATGAAGAGAAGCAGAGGATTGATTCGGGAGCAATACAGAAACAGAAGGAACTATCAGAGGCATTATCAAAGTTGAAGGCGATGAATGAACAGATGGAAAAGACGAAAGATGAGAAAATTGCTCAATTATCAGCTCATGTAGAAAGGTTCAAGAGCCTTCCCTAGCCGGCCGAGTTTAGAGCAGAGGAAATGCAAATCAACAAGGCATTAATAACGCAGATAAGATTGTTATGTCATGAAATTGCCCAAGTTGAACCTTTATGCGACATAACATCATCTATAATAGATGTCAGTGGATGCCAGACAGGATTTGGAGCAAGCCGAAGACACTTTGACATACTTTCTTACATGGCAGGACTCCAATGAGGGAAAGACAACAAACCTGCCCAAAATCTTAGAATCCCATAAGGAAATCCTTTTCATAGAATGGCATTCCCAATTAATGAAAGCAGAGAGAGCTGTTTCCCGATGCAAGTTATCTACGAGCAATTTAATTGACTTGATCAATAACACTCTCTATTTATCTAACATGATTTCTCAATGTACACCAGGTAAACTATTATCGGCCAAAACATTGGAGCAGTCATGTAACCAAGAGCTTGAAAAGAATGGGAAATTAATCTCAGGGATTAAAAGTTCAACTTGGGAGACCTATTGGTTGTTCCTAGTTAAACCATACAGTCAGATAGACGCCCTCAAATGCCTGACGGATGCAATCGGGTGTATTATTCCCGATATACATGATGCCACCTATGCTGCTCAAATCAATTCTCGACTTAGCTGCGCTCAAGAAGTGGAGCCAATGCTGGCAATATGCCAACTCAGGACAAAGGGCAAACAACCAGAAGAATGAATCATCGCTGTCGATTTCCAGATCACTATGGGGGAGATATTTTAAGATCGGATTATACCAATTTAGTAGCATTTTAATTCTGTAGTTTGTTAGCTTAGTTTAGTATTTATAGACCCTTTCATGCATTTAGAAAGGGTCATAGGTTTTTGTATATGACTTAAGCTTGAAGTTGCACTATTGTACTTCAAGCATATTCTTTTATGAAGACTGGACCAATCTTTCCAAATTTTGACAATGAAGCTTTGATATGAATGTGCACTATTGCCTTTATTTTAAAGTAGTTCTAAATCGGAAGAAGGAATTCAAATTGCGATTGGCATAGGGAATAATTCGTAGCTCATATGGTACTATTATCTATGTCTGAATTTATTCCTTTTATGTGAATTGTTGTTTGGTCATTTATGCTATTATTGAATATGTGAATGTATTTTAACAGTAAACTTTATGCTTTCCACTATTGGATGTTTACAGTTTGCTATTCTTTCAATCATGCATGTATCGGTAATATAAAAGAGAAGTGTAATATTGTTTTATCAATTACTTCGTTCAACTATTTGAAGGAAGCAATTATCATTTAAATGGATGTATTTGTTTATTGCTTAGTGTCATCTATATGCCTACCAGCAAACATAGATAATTAAACGTTACACTTAAAGAATAGAAGCTTCCCGGGAATAAATAGTCATTTACGTTTTCGTTCATAGAATAAGTCCTCCGTTTATTATCACTTATTTGAAAACCAATCATTCATTCACCCCCTTTTATTCACTATTGGGAAACTGGTCCCATTATATCCAGTCGAAGCCACCATCCCAAACAGAAAAGGAGCTATATTAAGGTCCGGACTGGGTGGTTATCTCCCGATGTTTATGTAACGATTTTCAAGGCATCAACATTTCTGGCGCTAGAAGGAGGGCCATCCACTATGAATGGCGAGTAAGTGAAAACCTACAGACCATTCACAGAGTAAATCACCCTCCACCTCTCCTCGAACCTCTCGTTTGCACTCTGAAATACCAGTATCCAGACGAGAAGAGGAAGGATCAACTACTATTGCTCAACCTCATTATACTTCTGAATGTTTAAGTCCGGAGTCCCCTGAAGTTCAGTCTATCATCCAGAAACTTCAAGGCTTCTCGATTTCACCTCCTAGATCTGAAGTATCACAAGGCAGTCAGACTTCACAATTTCGCCTACCTCATCATCTTACCAGACTTCAAAGTGAAAAACTCGGTATTGAACCACCTGAGTTGCCTTTACCCCAAAGGAAAAGGATTAAAAGAAACAATGAAAGTTCTGGTAGTGAAACCTTCTCTCCATCATCTTCCATCTCATCATCTCCCGTGCGAAGTCAAACACCCACTTCACCATTACATATTATTGTTCACCAAGGGACTTCACCTTCAACATCACAAACTTTTCAGTCTTCATTTCCACCTCCTCCCCAAACACCTGGAACACCACAGGCAATCGTTGGTACTCCCAAAATGGCTCAGACACCATGGAGAAGTCCTGGTGTAGTCACTATGCCTACACCTTTACATCCATTACCCGATTATCCTGAGAAATGGTTACCAAAGTTCAATCCAGATACTGGAACATTAGCTGAGGAACACATAAATAATTTCATGTTGTCAGTTAATTTGAAGGGAGTAACAGAAGAAGATGTTGTAGTTAGACTGTTCCCCTACACATTACAAGCATCAGCAGGATCTTGGTATTTTTCCTTGCCCTCTGGATCCATCACCAGTTGGAATATCTTTCAGGAACAGTTTCTTACCAAATATGGCGATGATAGATCCTTGGCTACACTCATCAATGACCTTTCCAATCTAAGGATCGAGTCAAGAGAACCAATTAAGGAGTTTAACTCCCGATTTAACAAACTCTTGAACAAAATCACTACCGATGATAAGCCGAGTGAACAAATTAGAAGCGAATGGTACATTACAGCCTTACCCTCAAATATAGCCATTTTTGTAGATAGGGCTAAAAAACCTACATTGGCTGAAAACATGAAAGAAGTCCTCGCTGTCGAAAAACGTGTAATCGCTTTGGAAAAGAAAGCTGCTCTAGAGGAATGCAAATCCAAAAAAGTGTCTTTCAAGGATGATTCAAAGAAGAAAATCACCAAAGATCCATACGATATGGAGGGCCTTCAAAAATTCCTCAAAACCATGTCAATGAAATGGTTGAGATTAAGAAGCAAGTAGCAGAGTCCTCAACAAAGAAACCTTATAGGAATTTTAAGAAGCCTGAATCCAAGCCTCCAAATGTTATATCCTATGCAGATTCAGATCCTGAGGAAGAAGAAGAAGAAGAAACAATTACACCATCCGATGAATTAGAAGAAGAGGAAGTCGTTGAATGCCATGGACTATGGGACTTTATACTGCCTAACTCCGATACTGAAGCCGAACAAGAAGCCTTTCCCGTGACTACCAGGAATAAAAGTACTTCTGAACCTGTTTAGGCCAATTCAAAGAAAAGGAGTGCAACTACCAATACTACAAAGGAAAAGGTACCCACGAGGAAGCCAGCCGCAACAGTATCTCAAAATCAACCGTCATCCTCCAATATACCTACATCATCTAAGACGTTGGTAGTATCTGATTCAATGGACTATAATATTGTTGATGATATGAAAAAGACTAAGGCAAACATCACCATGTTTGAACTCAGTAAATTAAAACATCAACAAAAATTGCTTCTCAAGGAGCTTAATGTAGTTCCTTCTTCGCCTCTTCCCAGTACTAAAGCTGCAAGAGATTCGGGACAACCACCTTTTGGTAGAGTTGAGGCAACCGATACAATTCTAATTGGAGATAGATCAAATTCCCATACTCCTCCTTTCCTCTTAACATATGAAATTTACAATCGAAATATACATAACTGCTTAATTGATTCTGGGGCATCATCCAATATAATGCTAGCTTCAGTTTGTTAAAAACTGAACATAGAACCTCAGAAGTCTTCAATTCACATTGTGCAGTTAGATAGAGCTAAAGTCTAGGTTTTAGGGGAAATAAACTTTGTTACAATCAGGTTATCGGCCAATCCACGATTGGTTCAAAGGATTGATATTTTAATCTCCGATATACCTGAGTTCTATGGTTTAATTTTAAGCAGGGATTGGTCAGAAAAGCTCCATGGGTATATTTCCACCGGTTGGTCGCATATGTGGCTTCCCTATAAGGGTAAGCTGAATCAAATAAAAATCGATCGGGAGAAACACATGACCCACACTGTTACAGAGTTCGAACAAGAAAATCAACCAGTTTCATTTAACAACAATATCTTAGGAAACTATTCTTCTGAATCATTCTTTGGCAATTATATTGCCCAGCCATCTCCTTTCTCGGTAAACAATTTCACATCACAAATCGAAATTTTTTCACAAACTGACAGGTCTAGATGTGTTAATGTTACTGAGAATTTTGTAAATAAGATTGTAGATAATTCTTTATTTTGGTATTTATATTTCGATGGGTCCAAGTCTAGTGAGGGCTCAGGAGCAGGATGTATTTTGGTTAGCCCACAAGGAGAAAAAACAATGATGTCCTGTAGGCTAGAGTTTGAATGTACAAATAATACAGCTGAGTACGAAGCATTAGTCCAAGGACTATATAAAGCGATTGGCCTCAAGGTCCAATATTTGAAAGTGTTTGGAGATTCTGAAATCATTGCTAAGAAGGTAAGGAATACAATTCATTGTCTTTCGAACCATCTCAAACATTATCAATCGCTGGTACAGGAAATCACCTCCCACTTTTTGGCATTCAATATTTCTTCCATTCCCAGGTCTCAAAATTCAGCAGCCGACTTACTAGCCAATGTCGCTTCCAAGCTCCTACATTCCGAAGATTATAGCCCAGATAGATTTTCAGTAGAATTGCTTTTTAGGCCATCAATTCCTGACAATGTCACTAATTGGAGAGTATTCAACGACGATGAAGACATTTTACAGTTTTTAACCTTCGAAAAATCCTATGATGATCAAATCATTGAGGAAGACAAGCATGATGTTCAAATGCGAGGTAAACACGAGGAAAATTCAATCCCAAAGCCTGTGGTGAAGCTTGAGGATCTTTATGATATTAAAGACAGGTTTAAACCTGTGACCAATACAAAGCTCCAAAGTTCTACCTTAAGGTTTAAATTGATAAACCTTGGCACTGAGCAAACTCCTCAAAACATTAATTTAGGATTAGGACTTTCCCTGGAAGAAAGGGAAGCATTCATTAGACTGTTATGGAAAAATAAGCATGTTTTTGCTTGGAAATATGACGATTTAAAAACATATGATACATCCATCATCCAGCATACCATTCCAATGCTTCCCAAATAGAAACCAGTTCAAAAAAAGTTGAGAAAAATACATCCAAAATTAGAGAGTCAAATAAAATCGGAACTCAATAAACTCTTGAAAGCTATGATTATTTTTCCCGTTCGACACTCAAACTGGGTCTCCAATATGGTGCCAGTCAGAAAGAAAAATGGCGACATTAAGATTTGTATCGATTTCAGAAATTTAAATAAGGTGAGCCTAAAAGATAATTTCCCATTACCCACTATGGAGCAGATACTCCAATCAGTGGTAGGCTCTGAGTTAATGTCCTTTTTGGACGGTTTTTCAGGATATAACCAAATTTTGGTCCATCCTAATGACCGACTCAAAACCACATTCAGAATAAAATGGGGAACGTATGTGTATCAGAAAATTCCTTTCGGACTTATTAATGCAGGAGCCACGTTTCAAAGAGCGATGGATATAACTTTTAAAGGGTTGATTAACAAAACAGTAGTCGTCTACTTAGACGATATTACTGTATTTTCTAAAGAGAGATCCAATCATTTTCATGATTTAAATCAAATCTTTCAACGCTGCAAGAGATATGGTATTTCACTTAACCCTAAAAAATCCTTCTTCGCTCTTGCTCAAGGAAAGCTCTTAGGCTTTATTGTTTCTAAAAATGGCATTTATATTGATCCGGACAGGATCAAAGAAATCTCTGAAATCCCTTTCCCTCACAATAAAAAATCCATGCAGTCATTTTTAGGCCAAATCAATTTTGTTAAAGGGTTCGTTCCAGACTTTTCTCAAATCATTTTACCACTTCAAACTATGATTAAGAAAAATTCAGTCTTTAGATGGGGATCAACAGAAAAGGAAGCGTTTGATTTGATCAAACAATCAATAATCAATGCCTCCACCTTAAATACTCCTAATTTTTCTAATCATTTCACATTGTATACTATCGCATCCGATTTGTCTTATGCAACAGTACTCACACAGATCAACAATCACAATTTGGAAGAACCCATTTCATTCTATAGTTCAAATCTTCAGGGTGATGAATTGAATTATTCCGAAGTAGAAAAACAAGCCTTTGCTGTATATAAAGCTGTTAAACATTACAGACCCTTCCTTTTAAAAACCCATACAAAAGTTATAGTTCCTTTCCCTTCAGTAAGGCAACTGTTAATCCAAAGGGAATTGGGTGAAAAAAGGGCAAACTGGGTTACAACACTTCAAGAATACAACTTAGAAATCAAACCAGCAATGATTGTTAGAGGCCAAGGTTTTTGCAGGTTATTGGCAGTGTTAAGAAATTTACCCAAGAACATAAATTAATTACTGAGAGGAATAAATATAAAATTAACCAGTAATAACCATAAACACATAAATACACATGTTTATTCGGAAAACCCCAAATTCGGGGAAAAACCCAATCATAATGAAATTTCATTATCCTTGGCCAAAACCCTGGCCAATCCGGCCAAGTGAGCCTTCACCGCTCACCTCCAGGCCATGCATTACAATGAAGTCCTTCCAGCCTTTTATAGGCTCCATTACATATAATACCACGGGCAGAATACCATGGGTGCACAATACCACGTGCCCCAAAACCATCACTATTTAACCTCGTCAACTTTTGACTCTATCCTGAGTCAAGTTTACCTAACAATTTCCCCCCTTAAACTTGACTTGGGGTTCCTTGACTAACTCTAGCCAAACCTGCTAAGTGAGACAATCCCGCTCACTCTAGCTCTTACCCCCCTCAAAGTTTTTACTGGGGGTATTGTTAACCTGACACCCTCCCTATCACCTAGGTCTAACCCAGACTTTACCGGTGATCACCAAGGGGTACACATGCCTTACCAGGTCTTACAGTAGTATGCCCATTTACATGCAATAATTTTGACTTCATTAATTTTTTTTT
>APFE031503927.1:2664-12714 GCA_000404065.3 Pinus taeda | reverse complement strand
CATTACATATAATACCACGGGCAGAATACCATGGGTGCACAATACCATGTGCCCCAAAACCATCACTATTTAACCTCGTCAACTTTTGACTCTATCCTGAGTCAAGTTTACCTAACAGGCAGGAGCATCCCACATTCAAGAATCAGGTGATACAGATAAAACCGAAGAGATCAACCACATAAGTATCGCTGACTCTGAATCGCAATATGCTGACTTAATCTTTTATTTGAAAAATGGATATGCACCTCCTAACCTGTCTTACAAAAACAAAAGGGCCATTAGATTGAAAGCAAAAAAATTTACAATTATTGATGATGTGATTTTTAGGCAAAACTATAATTCAATTTTATTAGGATGCCTAGAAAAACCTGAGGCACAAAAGGTTTTGCAGGAATTACATGATGGACCAGCAGGAGGACACTTTGGAGCTGATACAACAGCTCACAAAATCGTCCATGCTGGATATTATTGGCCCACTCTGTTTAGAGATGCTCATGAATATGTAAGGAAATGCCTGAATTGTCAAACTTTTAGTGGAAGACAGAGAAAACCAGCTTTCCCTTTGCAACCAGTCAACATTGAACAACCATTTGAGCAATGGGGATTGAACATCATTGGATAAATTACTCTACATTCTTCCAAAATGCATAAGTATATCCTTACCGCTACTGATTATTTTACCAAGCGGGTTGAAGCAATTCCTTTAAAGACAACAAATTCTGAAGAAATTATTGAATTCATAGACCAATTCATCATTACCAGGTTTGGTGTCCCAAATGCTCTTGTTTTTTATAATGCATCTTACTTATCAGGCAATGCTATGTTTGATTTCGCTATTAAAAGAGGATTTAAACTAAAATATTCTGCTAATTACTATCCCCAGGGTAATGTTTTAGCAGAATCTACAAATAAAAATATGATTAAAATTATTAAGCGAACTATCGAACAGAATCATAAAAATTGGCACAAATCTTTAATATTTGCATTATGGGCTGATAGGATAATGCAAAAGGTTTCCATAGGTTCCTCCCCGTTTAATCTTGTGTATGGAAAAGAAGCAGTGCTACCAACAAATCTTGTTCTTCCTTCTCTAGCCCTAGTTCAGTTTATTGAAGAAAGCCCTTCTTCTTCTATACAACTTAGACATGACCAAATTCTAAAATTAGAAGAGGAAAGATAAAAAGCCAAGGTTATTCATGCGAAACATCAGCAGATCATCAAGTCATCCTTTGATTTATTCTCATCCGGTTCAAAACAATTTCAAGTCGGTGATTTAGTTCTGAAATGGGATAAAGCCCATGAAGATAAGGGATAACACACCAAGTTTCAGAAGATGTGGCTCAGACCATTTCAGATCTGTGAAAAGATAGGCCATTCGACCTTCATATTACAAGATTTATCAGGGTTGAGAGATTCTCTCCCTGTTAATGGCCTTATCTTAAAGAAATTCTTCAATTGAGGAGGTAACCCCTTCTCCTTTTAATAGAATTTTATAGTTTGTAGGATCATTAGAAAATAAAGTTGTAAGGTATCTTCCATTGACCTTTGTTGTACTTAAGAGTTGCTCAAAACAAGTAGTGTTGATATTTACTTTTAAAAGAATAGAAGTCTTAAACAAAAGGGATAATTTCTAGGAAATTAGATATAATTTCATTCTGAAACCATACTTCAATTTTTGTGAACGCTTCTCAAAGTTTAGAAATATTGTAAATCATTTTATGTTTTCAAATTGGTCTTAAGAAGGTTATCAATATCAAAATAGGGACTAATCCAATTTCAGCATCTTCAACTCTTACCTTGTCATCCATTTACTCTTAGGGAGAAAATTGTCCATCCCACTCAGCAAAGCTTGTGATTACTCAGAGTGTAATTCTAAAATATTGGATATAAAAGATAAGAGGTCTTATTACAAGCCTGCTTACCATGTTCATAGGGAAATAGTTTAACCGACATTACCAATACTGCATACCAAAACAGGGTAATGGCTTTAATTATAAGACAAGGGGTCTCATCACAAGCCAGCTTGTTCAGTTAAATTACTACCAGTGAATGACATTGTCACTTAGCTAGCCACCAAACCAGGGCAATGGATTTTTATCTTACAAAATAACAGAAGAGTAGAAAAGAAATGCAAAATGTGAAAAGCATGTTTTGAATTCATTCTGTTAATCATACTCTGAGATGAATGGGACAATGGACAATGACATGGTTAAAAGGTATCCCTGTCGAAACTATGAACATTTGCTGGTGACAGAGGCTCTACCTATGATAAAGGAGTTAATTCTAAAAGCTGAATTGGAAAGGTTTTCTGTTTTATCATTAACAACCAGTAGAAGGCCAATTTAAAATTTAGAATGTATCTAATTTTAAACAATAGAGGGAATTAGCAAAGATAGTTTCATTTTATTTGGAATGCATATATACCTAGTTATATTAGAATTTTCCCTTTTGATGAAATTTCTATTTTGAAAAAGTTTAAGTATTTCCATACTTCTCAGAGATAACTGTTTCTTCTAGCGAATCGCCAATTTTTGTGCTCTACAACAACTCCCCATTTCATATCATTATTATCCCAAAACTATAATATGAAATTGGTCCCTTTTAATTTTAATTGGTATCAACTTAGTCTTACTAAAAAAGGTCCGAAAACAAAATAAAAACATTACTAAACCTTTTTGATAAACCAATCAAAGGCCTTATATATAAATGATTAATCTTTTATCATTGCGATAAAGCGATCGCAAGATCGCATATCGCAATGACAAAGGAGGCATAACTTAAAGACCCATTGGTTTTCTCCGATGCGAAATACGCTATCGGATATCGGTAATAATAAGTTGGCGCAATAAAATTCCTTTTCACTCCGATGCGATGCGATATCGCTATCGGCGATTGATGATTTACCATGCATGCTTTTAAAGTGCCTAGATAATACTCCCGACGCGATGCGATATCGCTATCGGCGATCGCGGATTCCAAATGCAACCAATGTAATAATTTAAGGTTTCCCCGATGCCTGATTGCGATAAGGCCAAAAGCGCGAATTCCAAAAAATCTTAAAGCGGGTTTATTACGATTAATTCGTATTAAAAGCCTTATCTTTCGAATAGCCATTCATCTGCGCTCAACCGCCAAAACATCTAACGCACGCTTAAACAAATCATTCGGCCAATAATCGAAATGATGGGAATTTAAAGGATTGAAAGGTCTTAATGACCATTTAATGAAACAGTAAGCCTAAAAATATTTTCATAGATTGTATCCGAGGTCACCTTAAGTTAATCATTCATCATGCATTTATCGATATATATCTTGCTCATATTCGGTTTGCGCTATCAATTTTCTGTATTACGTTCATTATCATTCCTATGCAGAACTCTTCTGGAGCAACGAATTCAAGCAGAATGGGGAAGAAGTCTAAGAAAACTGCAATTGCTTCCGCTTCGCCGGCCACAGGACAACTCATTGTTGATCCAGGAACTAAAAATAAAGGATTGATATCAGATACTACATGTCTAGGACTCGGCAAAACTACATGGCAAGGTACCTATAATTTGATTGATGCCGAAGAACCAAAGAAGACAGTAGTACAAGCCTCAATAGATAGTTCTCGAAAATCTGATGCTACTCTAAAGGACTTAGCCAACTCTTTCCTTCATCGGATAGCGGCTGGGGAACAAATTCTCCCATATATGGATGTAGTGAGATGGGCAATTCAGGAAATCCCAATCAGAGACAGAACCTTCAGCACCAGAGATGGGAGAATCTTCGGTTCATTTCAAGCTGAGGATTTGAGGCAAATGTATCATTTACCTATGCCAGAGAAGAAGTACAACACGGAATTTCTGGAGAAATTCCGAGATGAGAACGAGACTAAATCCGAACCCATTCTGGAATGGAGGCAAAATCCGACAAAACACAAGCAGGAATCTTTGGGTAAGTACTCGGTTGATTCTCTATGCTCTCCTTATTGCTATGCTGGGATAATGATGTGTAGGTTGTGGGGGTTACATGATTCCGCTAATTATACTATAGAAATGGTTCCCTTGATGGAAGCGGCATGTAATGGTGAAATAATGGATTGGGCAACTATACTGTCCGATAAGCTAGCAACTGCAGTTCTTGATGTTAGAACCAAATCCCGCGTCACTGAAAGGCTTATTCCCCCATTCTACTATAGCGCTTATATGCTAGACATCCTGTGTTTTAAATCTGAATTTCCTGTGCTCGGATGGAGGTGGACTTCGCAAGACCCCACGCCCATTCACATATACCATCAGAAGTTGTGGAAAACTTACTACAAGCATCATTTGTACCAAATTTGTAACGGCTTTATGTTGCCCATTCATCATTCTATCTTTAATAAGCCTGCCCCTAAGATTTCCTACCAAGCAGGGATTGATTTGACATCAATAGGAAGTTGGTTCGGGGAGGAAAAGTTTACTTATATCAGAATTTTTGGCAGTCAAGCCAAACCTCACGTTCTTCCTTTGTACATACCTGATAAATTGCTGGCTAGCGAGATAGCCTATCAGATTATCTCAGATGGAGTTACACAAACTCTAAAGAAGAATAAGAAGCAGGTCTGGCCCTCTTTTCCCCTGAGATGTGGTATCTACACTCTACATGATTTCAAACATGCAGAGAAAGAATCTGAAAAAATAAAGGCATTAACTCTAGCGACTCTCCCTAGTAGGTGATTTGATCCACCCAAAGTTGCCTATAATGCACTTGAACAAGCCAAATTGACCAAGTTTGAGCATAAAGAAGATAAGTTTGATGGCCTGTTCTCATCAGTCGAGTCAATGTACGAAGTTAAATTGCTGGCTATAATAGAATACAAAGATGAAGGATTAGTTGAATTTAACAGACTTAGAGAACAAAGGTTGCAAACTCTGCCTCTAGATCTGTTAGCGACAACCCCAACAACAGAGTCAAGTGAGCCCGAGCAGCGACTTATTAAGGAACCTCTTGTTACATCAAAAGAACAGGAAGAAGTGCATGAGAAAAGACAAGAGGAGACCCAGGCGAAAGAGAAGGAATAGAGCAGCATAAATGTAAATGAAAATACTCAGATTGACCTGAAATTGCTCTAGGAATGGCAGCAATTTAATTCAATTATTGGTAATCTTGAGTGCTCTAAAGATGACGAGACATCAAAAGAGGTTAATACACAGGAGGTGACTTCAAAGCAGGTTTCAGGTGAAACCAACGTCGCACCCAGTTCAAAAGAAGTTGAGATAATCCCAAAGGATCCTTCCGACCAAGTTATTTTGCAGATTGAAGAGATTCCTCCCTTAGATGTCTTCTATAGCCCAAGACACAAAGCTGTGATGAAACGACAGAGGAAGAGGTGAAGGACTGATCAACCTTCCCTATTCCCAGAACAAATAGTGATGGGCAATGTGCTTTGGAGAGAGGAATTTGACCCCTCTGATGATTTAACTAAACTATCACAATATGCTGGAGCCTATTCAGCGACAACAATAAACAAAGCATCAGAGGTGAGCAGTTTATTGAAAACAAAAGACCAGGAGATCTTTTCACTACAAGTGCAACTGTTAGAAGCACAGCAAAAGGCAGAGCAGGCAGAACAGCAATTGGTAATACAACAACAAATAAATAACCAATTGACTAAACAAATGCAGGAAGAAAAACAGAGGATTGACATCGCAGTTCAAAAGCAGAAGGAGCTATCTGAGGCATTGGCGCAACTAAAAGCATCAATTGAACAAATGCTGAAGTCAAAAGATGAGCAGATTGCTCAACTATTAGCCCAGCTAGAGAAAACAAAGAAGCTTCCACAGATAAATGAATTCAAAGTAGAGGCATTACAGATAAACAAGGGATTGATAATCATATAAAACCTTTATGTCAACAAATCGCCCAGGTGGAACCATTATGCGATTTAACGACATCAATAAGTGAGGAAACGGAAAAGGCTAGAACAGACTTGGATCAAGCCAAAGAAACATTGACCAATTTTCTTGAATGGCAAGATACTGATCAGGGACAGGCGACTAATTTACCAAGGATTTTAGAATCGCATAAAGAGATATTATTTACAGAATGGCAATCTCAGTTAATGAAAGCAGAAAGAGAAATTTCAAGATGCAAAATAACCACTAGTAATTTGGTTGAATTGGTTAATAATACTCTTTACTTGTCTAACATGATCTCTCAATTCACTCCAGGCAAATTGACAGCAGCTAAAATATTGGAGCAGTCATGTTACCCGAAGCTAGAGAAAAATGGAAGGTTAATCACAGGAATTAACAGTTTGACATGGGACGCGTATTGGTTCTTTTTAGTCAAACTACACAGCCAGAGAGCCACCCTCAAATGCCTTACATATGAAATCGGGTATATCATTCCCGATATTTAGGATGCCACCTATGCCGCCCAACTCAATTCTCACCTCAACGGACCACCCGAAGTGGAGCCAATGCTTGCGATAAGTCAACTCAGGTTTAAAGGCAAACAGCCTGAATGATGATTCATGCCGCCGACTGCCAGATTGCTGCAAAGGAGATATTTATCATTAATTGATACCAATTAAGTAGGATTTTAGTTTCATAGAGATTTAGCTTAGTTTAGTATTTATAGACCCTTTCATGTATTTAGAAAGGGTCGTAAAGTTCTGTATATGACTTAAAACCTGAAGTTGCACTATTGTACTTCAGGGATATTCTTTTATAAAACTGTACCAATATTTTTGATTTTGACAAAGAAGCTTTTATGCAAATGTGCACTATTGTCTTTGTTTGAAAGTATTTCTGTGTTGGAGGAAGAATTTAAAATAGCGATTGATATTGGGATTGATTAGCAGCTCATATGGTACTATTATCTATGTCTGAACTCATTCTTTTTATATGAATTGTCGTTTGATCGCTCTTGCTATTATCAGATATATATATGCGTTTTAACAGCATTCTTTATTCATTCCACTATTGGATGTTTACAGTGAGCTTTTCTTCTAATCATGTATGTATCGATGATATAAATGATAAGTGTAGCAATATTGTGTTAATCACTTTGTTTAACTATTTAAATGAAGTAATATTTAAATGAATAAATATCTATGTCTATTTCATAGAGTCATCTATATGCTTATTGATAGACAAAGATTATCAAATGCTACATTTCAAAAGAATAATTGTTCCCAGGATTAGTATTAGTTCTTTTATTTTGGTTGATAGATTAAGTTATTCGCCTATCATTAGATTAGATAACCGATCGCTCATCCACCCTTTTATTCATTATTGGGAAACTGGTCCCATTCTATCCAGTCGGAGCCACCATCCCAAACGGAAAAGGAGCTGTATTAAGGTCCGAACCGGGTGGTTATCCCCCAATGTTGATATAACAATTTTCGAGGCATCAACAGGAGGATAACATTTGCTTGATTATAAGCTCATCCTTCGGATGAGTCCAACTTAGTTTAAATTCGAACCCTAAGAAGGAGTGGTCCATTCCTATTTGTAATTGAAAAGGTCCTTTACTGTCAAAATTTAACGAGTCCAGTATAGGAGAAACTCGATGTTTTTCAATTTTAGAGAGTTTGAAAAAACTTAAGAAGACTCCAGGGTTGACCTTTTTCGTAAATTTGTGTCTCCCAAGCCCGAAAAAGTATAAAATAATACTTGAGAGAACCGCTTAATCTTTATGACCAAGGAGTATTTTTCGTAATTAGTGCCTTTGATCTGAAAAAGTAAAAAAGTGACCAATGACACGTCGTTTTATGACCAATATCGAATTTGAAACGACAAAAATCCGGCAATCTTTTCATGTTTTTACGGTCAGAAAAGGGCTGTAAGAGGAACGTCTTTTTAGTTCCGTTTTAACGAGCTTAAAAAGAAAAACTCGGCAATCTTTTCATGTTTTAGGAGTCAGAAAAGAGCTTAAAGGTGACTCTAATGTTTTTTCATCGAAAATGACCGATTTCGCTTGAAAAAACCGTTATCCTAAACAAAAACTTAAACATTACTCATACCTGTTTAAAAAGGATAAAAATGTTGCAAAAATTACCTTTTCAAAGTGAAACATAAACAAATTTGCAATTTATTTATTCAAAAAAATTATAAAAAGGACTTTTGACAATTCATTTTTACCATTTGAGATTTGGGTGAGAAAAAAGGGCTTTTGGTCAGAAACTTCCCGTGAAGATTTCGAAAAATCCATCCGTCGGAATCAAATGCCATCTCCTCCAAGTAATCCACATCATCCTACTCTTCATTTCTATCCATTTCAAATTGTTTTTTAGGGGTTCATTTTATTTTTTAGGAGGTTTTAGGATTAAAAACCCTTGGGCGGGGGGTCGCGGGTTTACCACAGGGGACCCGCACACCCCGACTTTTTCGCAGTGGGAAAAAAGTCGGGGGTACGCACTTGCCATGAAGGCGAGATGCAGGCATCACGCACTGTCTCTAACCGGAGGGTGCGTACCCTGTGTAAAGGTTTCTAAAACCTAATGAACTCAAAAATTACCCAAAAAATTCAATTTTGTATATTCTAATTCACCTTTTTACTCGATGTAGGATAAACATCATGCTTGATTGGCGAGAACAGGAGCATGAGGACATAGATCTTGGCACGATGAATCATCAACCTTCGATTGATGCATTGAAGGCATGTGGCTTGTACAAATTCTGGGCCATACCTGGCATGAGGGCCCAAGTGGACTTTCTGCAGTGGTTGGCGGATAGATGGAGCATACAGGATCAGTGCTTCTTCATTGGTTGTCACCAGCTAGAAATAGAGCTAGCAGACATATACTTTTTGACCGATTTGCCTAAGAGAGGTGAACATTTGACTCTATTCAGGGCTAGGGCAGGTGGCCAGTCTGTCAATAGCCTCCAGCTAGAGTACTGCAATGTTCAGAAAAGAGACAAAGGGATAGATATCATGACCATATCCCGTACTGAACTCATGGTGATTGCATTTAAAGTTACCTGATTCTACGGGAGCGCAACACTACATATACCCACTGGATCCCAGATGCGGATGGCACTTGATTGCTTTCGAGGCACCATTTTCAACTGGTGCGATGTTGTGTTGGCTAATGTGAAAGGCCAACTGACCAAGGCCAGGAACGGACAACTGAAGACCTTCGGATATGGTGCTATAGTTGTGAGCTTTGGTCTAGAGAGGGTTTCGATGTTGATCCTGTAGCACCTCACTGTTGGAGCTAGGCTTCCTCGAGAGCCCAAACTGATGCAATGGGTTGTTGTTATGGCCCGTCATGCTGATGAGGGGACAGAGGTCATTCAATTCAAACACGAGTATTTCCAATGGTTGGAGAACCAGGTTTTTTCTATTAATGACTTTCCTTATGCTGTGGTAGATTTTCGCGGTGACCCAGACATGGCTCTTCCATCAGGAGAGAAATGGGATGACTCAGGTAAAATTATTTTCAACATTTTCCTAATTTAATTTTTTTTTGTTTTTATCTCGTCCCAAAATTGATAGTAAAAGTTTCAAATGCAGATGTAGGCCCACGGCGACCAGCCACTCTCCGGCCTTACGAGAGGAAACAACTAGCTGGAGTGGCACCAGCCCCATAGGATGAATCAGCAGAGACTTTGGCCGAGTTGGAGAGCCATCTAGAGCGCTTGACAGGGGACATTCCGGAGACCAGCATAGATGACATTCCTCGTCGATTTCAACGCTGTGTGATTGGGGTCCCAGGACCGTTTAGGAGGTTCCTTTGTAAGGTGGCCCATGTAGTGGTTTCTTATCGAGATCATCACTAGTGATGGGATGATCGCCTATTGTAGACACATATGACATTTTTGCTTTTTGTACTTATCATTTTTGTCGATCATAAGGTGTTTTTCAACTGTATATTTTGACACACTCCTATATTATATTATATCACTATTATTGGCTTATCTTGTTAAACATATTATGGAATGTTTTTAAATTTACTTGTATGATTATTGCACATGTCTACTTAACATTTGAGAAGCAATTGCATCTGCTAATGTATTTAAAGATCTTGGAATATGCTGATATTCAATATAGTCAAATTCACGTTCCAAGAGACGCACT
>APFE031503915.1:0-11947 GCA_000404065.3 Pinus taeda | reverse complement strand
AAAGCCTTCAGGTTGCTTCATGTAGATTTCCTCTTCCAAATCCCCGTGAAGAAATTATGTCTTCACATCCATCTATTCTACCTCAAAATCAAAACCAGCAGCAACAGATAAAAGTAATCTAATGGAAGTTACCTTGGAAATAGGAGAAATAATATCACCAAAATCAATTCCCGGCACCTGGGAATAACCTTTTGCTACCAACCGAGCTTTGTATTTCTCCACCTTCCCTTCTGCATTTGTCTTCTTCTTGAATGCCCATTTGCTGCCAATGGATTTCCTTCCAGCCGACGACTCCACCAGATCCCAAGCCTCATTTTTGTGCAAAGATGCCATTTCATCAACCATGGCCTCTTTCCAGAGTTTTCCATCCTCTGAATCTATTGCTTCCTTCACAGTTCTATGATCAACATCACTAATAGATAAAGCAAAATTTGAACAAAAAACAGATGGACTATACCTTTTTGGTTGCCTTCTTTCTTGAGCTGATCTTCTCACACCCAGAGTTTGTGGCTCTTCATCTTCTGATTCTTCCTCTGCTGTAGAGTCTGATTCTTCCTCCTTTAGCTCAAACTCTATCTTCCCAAGTTCTTTTGGTTGGACTTCATGTTTAATAACATATTTCACCTCTCTGAACACCACATCTCGGCTGTACACAACCTTCCTTGTCACTGGGTTCCAAAGCTTATAACCCTTTAAACCATCCTTATACCTAATAAAGATGCACTTTTCATATTTACTATCCAACTTGGTTCTTTTCTCCTTTGGAACCTGTACATATGCATCACATCCAAATACCCTCATATGTGAAAGAGAGCGCTTTTTTACTAGTCCATATCTCTTGTGGAGTCTTACCCTCCAACACTGTTGAAGCTGATCTATTGACTAGGTAACATACTGTCTCCACTGCCTCTGCCCAGAATTCCTGTCCTAACCCGGCACTGCTGAGCATGCTTCTTTCCCTTTCCATCATTGTCTTGTTAATTCTTTCTGCAACTCCATTTTTCTCAGGTGTGTATGGAGTAGTCTTCTGCCATGCTATACCACACTTCTTACATAATTCTTTAAATTCCTTGCTGCAAAACTTTCCATCGTTATCTGAACTCAACACCTTTATCTTCTTCTCTGTCTAGTTTTCCACCAGAGCCTTAAATTCTTTAAACCTGTCAAAGACTTTAGATTTCTTCTTAAGGAAATATATCCATGTATTCCTTGAAAAGTCATCTATAAATGATACATAGTACACATACTTACCCAGTGATGGAACCTTCACAGGTCTAAACAGATCACTATGCACAAGCTCTAATATCTGTTTCACCCTATTACCACTAGAGGGGAAACTCACCCGATTCTACTTCCCATATACACAATTTTCACAGAAATCAAAATCCAGAGAGATATTACTCATACCTTCTACCATACCTTTACCATGAAGTATTCGAAGGCCCTTCTCTCCTATATTTCGAAGCCTCTAATGCCACATCATGGTCTTCTCTCCAGAGACCACTAGATTTTCTGCTCCACTTTCAGAAACCATAGAACTGTTGCACCTGTTAGCCTCTTGCTGCAGCAGGTATTCATCTTTCATGATCGACATTTTTACATGCCAAATATGTCATACTTTGCATGCTGCAATGTTCCATATTTGCTACAGAGGCCAAAGAAATGTCCATGAGAGTGGGCTAGTCTAAGTGCACCCTTCCTAAAGTAACAAAAAATGCTAGATGTACTAGGCTGGGTAGGTAGCCTGGAGTTGCAGAAGCAAGATCATCTTCAATTTTGGCCTTGACAAAGAGGGCTATCTCATTAGTGACAGAGGTAGCAAAGCAGTGTTTTGATGGTAGAATTTTGGAAGCATGTCTAACTCCCCTTCACTTCCCCAAAAAATCTCTAACTAACATTCCCCTAAAGGACCTTGGGACTTCCCCAACAAGTCCTGCTGTCAGCTTATTGGTGTGAAATATCAAGTCAGGTTTTGACTTTCCTCAATGAAAAGAAGCCACATTTCTTGTGTAAAATCATTTCTCCATATCTCATCCAAATCATATGTCTAAGTTTCAAGATCTTGAACTTGGCATCATCTCCCGTACATTTCCATTTCACCAAGTCATATTAACTCCTAATTCTACTATATAGCTCCCTAAACTACTTTCCCATCCTATTTGCTATAAAACTATATGAAATCCCAAAAAATAATAATACCCTACCCCATAGCAATATAGCTATATAAATGTAAGTCAGGAAACATTAGGTCCACTTGGGACCCATTGTTAGCCCCTCCGCGTTCATTTGAGATTTATTTAAATCCTGGTTAGATAAATAATCATATTAACCCCCCCGCACATAAAACCATACCATACCCCGCGCATGCATTACATTTTGGGTTTCATTGATATTTGATCAATGAATAACCATGGTCCGAGCGTACATTTAAACCTTAAAACCCACCTTTCTAATGTTTACCCCCCGCTACATGAATAAACAAATATTAAACAGTACGCGGGCCCCGTCCCTAACCCTCTGCCGCCTTACTTGTCCCGTCGGCCATTAGATCTGGCGCACCCTAGATCTACGGTGGGCGGGTCTTTTCCTGCCTCGATGTGCCGAGGGTTAGCGCCCGGGAGATGGGTGATTTTCCCATCTTACTCCCGCCACGCGTCATCCTCCCGGCTGTGGCGGAGCCCCCCCTTCCGAAACCGCTTCTGCGTAAAAGCAGTGTGACACAAACCAAAAACCGCCTCCCCTATGTGACGTCGGCGCTACGTCTTCCCCATTACGCCATCTCTGCCCCGCCAGCGCTCTGCCACGTTACCGCCATTTCATCCCTTTCCCACCTGCGCCTTGCAACCGTGTCACTGCCATGTCACCGCCTTGTCAGATGCCACGTCACCCATCCGTACCCGGGACCCACCGATGACGTCATGCTGACGTCATCCCGTGAAAGCGCCAAAAGCGCCAAGATGTCAGTTTTTGCATAAAAAGCGTGCAAACGACCGTTTTATTTCATTTTTACTGCTCCATTTGTAAAGCTCCGGCCCACTGTTTTTACCATTCTCACTCCCAGAGCTTGAAATCGACCAACCAAGCTGCTGTAGCCTGCAATTCAACTCCGTAGCTGGCTATCGCATCAGCTTGTCCACCCTCAGCACCGTTGAAACCAGGTATTTGCCCAAAATTACCTATTTGCCCCTATTTTCACCATTTTGCTCCTTTTTCACTTGCATAAAACTATGCAAATTACCAAACTAAAGACACCAAAGCACCTGAAAGTTGCCCAAATTTCTCCAATCAACTCTCTGTCTGAAGAACGCCCTGTGAACCCGTGCCCACTTACAAATTTCACCATCAAAACATGGTTTAAAGGTTCATATTGCCGGTGGAAGCTTCATACGGCCGTGCATTCCCCCTGTTACCATAACCCTCTATAATAATCCCATATTTAGCTCAAAAATCATCCCTGTTTCCTCTGCAGTTTACCCACACAGTCTATTAACCCAATGAAATTATCAAAGAGAGGAAAGGCTTACTTGAATTCTGTGAGTTAGCCTCTTCAATGATAAGCTACAGACAGTGAAGACTATTGCCTCAGTTCAACTCATTTTCCAGCTCCTTCGCAAATACTCAAAAGTGATTGTCCTTAGTCTGCTCTCTCACTAATCTTCACTTCAAGTGCAAACACAAAAAAATTCAAAATGGCCACTCCATCAGCTCCAGACATCACTCCCATGAATTCACCAAACAAAGAGCTTGAGGCAATGGCCCTGGTTGACAATGATTATCTTATTCAGGATATAGTTGGGGACAAGAATCATTTGCATACCTATTTCCAGCTAAGAAACAACTTCCTTAACAACTATGACATGTATGGAATATGGGAGTCCAATTTGCCACATTATTTCCTCCCTTCTGTCAATGTCTTTCCAGAAATTATTCACCTGTGTGCTGCAAATTATGACCCAAAACAGAGAGCTGTCAAGTCTCCATCTGGGAGCATACTTTTTTATATCACTCCTGACTCCATCAACCAGATGTTAAATTTCAAACAAACGCAGCTATTATATCCCTTCTCCATGAACCACTTGCTGGAGGATGCCTCCTCTTCCCTTGATCCCAAGATTGAAAGAATTGCTATGACATTTATGAAGGCAGATTTCCAACCTAAGGATTCACCTCCATTCCCATATGACCATTTCAATGAGGTTGGCAAGCTACTAGTAGACATGATATCCTTTGTGTTAGGCCTCAAATCAAATGAACATGTGGATGACGCAGTGCTGGTTCTGTTGTCTTCCTTCAACCAAGGGCAACCTCCTTCTATCAAGTATAACTATGCCAAGTTCATAGCAAACAAAATTCATGACCAGCTCACAAAGCTAAATAGGGAGGGATTCTTCAAATATTCCTCATACATATACCATTTGTTCATGTATTATCAGTCTGAAAGCTTCCAGTGTCCTATCAAGAAATTGGATGCAAAAGGAGAAAGAAGATCTGTTGTCCTCTGGTCATCAGTATTCCATCAGGTCCAACATTCTCCATACTTTTACTGTGAATTTATTGACTATTTTGTTTATCCAGTCTCCTCCCTCTTAATGAAAGCTCCTCCTCCTAGAATATCTTATGAAATGCAGAAGATATTGCAGCTATCTAAGAGCTACAAATTAGGTGATTGGTATCTATACCAGGATCACACTGTCATCAGAATTTATGGCTGTGAGCTTTGTCCTTACAGGCTCCCAAGATATGTACCAATGAGGCTATTTTCCTTGGAATACTACAGGCAGATTATCAATTCAGATCTGACTCATTTTCACATCACCAAGAAGAAGGCTTGCCTAAAATTTAAAGACCGCCTAGGCCCCTTTATCATGAAAAGGATGGAAGGTTGGCAAGATGCTGACCTAATACTGAAGGATCAACTTAAGTTGAAGAGGAGTTTCTGGTGGGTCCCTTATGACCCACTTGGCTTTATTAATGCCAGAAGAGTCAAATATAGATTGACACCCTATAAACACTGTAAAATCCCACACTTCGAACAATATGCTAATCAAGATGCGTGGGCACAAGGCACTTTAGTTGAAGAATTCACTCAGGATGAAATTATGGAGCAAGCTGTTAAAGACCTTGAGAAAACTCTTGACTTAGATTCTTGTGAGCAGGTAACATTCAAGTCGCCACAGCAAATTGGAGAGGGCACGTTAGCTGCTGTAGCTGCACAACGCAGCCAAGCACCATCTTCATCAACAACAGGTACAACAAAAGGCAAAGAGCCAATGGATACAGAACAGGAGGCTACAGAATTGCCTGCTACTTCAAAGGAGCAGTCCCAAGAACAGGCTCCTCCACAACAAACAAAGGCACCCCAAATGCCAGTTTTACAGACTCCTGCCCATGAGGAAAGAGGTAGAAAACATGATAGGGAAGATTTCACACCTGCCAGTGGATCCACACAACAACCTGAACCTAAGAGGCAAAGAGTTGATTCTCCATTTGAGGAGGAAATCAGTGAAGAGATCCTTGAAGGCCCAAGGAAAGACAGAGAGGGAAGCCAACAAACACCTACTAGCTCTTTCCAACAAGATCTAGATAGACAACATGCCATGGAGGTGTCTTCCTCCACACAACAAAGCATGAGACCAGCTAGTGCCAAAGCCAGCTTCAAAGATATCAAAGCTCAAAATGAGCTACTAAGAATGCAATTATATGACCAGTTCCTAAAAGCAACACCTGCCAAACAGGAAAGATTGATGGTAGCATATGATATCAAGGAAGAGAAAATGATATTCAGCCATTTGAAGCCCAAATTTCAGCAGCCTCAGACGGTTGCAAACTATGTCAGAACAAATTTGCAGGTCATGGCTAAAGACATCCACCCCATGGACCAAATTGAGCTACACAAGCTGACTGGTGAGATGGTCTATGCTACTCTAGTAGACAAGGCCACACTGGCTCATGAGTTAAAGGAATCATTAAAGAACACTAACATTCAGCTAGATTTGGAAAGAATGTCCTCCACAGCTAAAGACAACATAATTAAAACGTTGGAGGACATTATTGTTGACCTAGGACATGATCCTAAGGATCGTAAGGATGTGAGAGCCCTTATGAAGAAGAAGGATGATGATATTGCTGCATTGAGAAAGCGCTTGAGGTTGCCTCCTACTGAACACCCTCAAACTGCAGAATTAGCACAAGAGAAAGAACTGAAGATACATTAGATTAGTTGATGAAAATGAATCAAAGAGTAATCCAGATGGAGGAAGAATTAGAAAGAGCAGCCCAGAGTAAGCAGGGATAAGCAGCCTCCCAGCCACCTCCAGCAGTTCCAGCTTCAGCAGTTCCAGCTAATGTCCCTGTTCCTCCTACACAGTCAGTAACAATCCCAGCAACAACAATAGCAGCAACTACAACAACATCTGAATCAAGCATGAGCATGGAAGAAATGATGAAAGTTGTCAAGGAGCTTGAGCTTCAGGCTACAGAGATAAAAGAGGCCAAAGAGAAAATGGCCAATCTTGAAGAAAAGTAAGACAAGTCTAAAATGACAGTAGCTGAAAAAACCAGGGAAACTAAGGCCTTGAATGACAAAATTAAAGCCTTGGAGAAAGAGCTAGCTTTAGACAAAACCCTAATTGAAATAAAAAAGATTTTGTGGGCCAAGATAAATCAGTCAATCACTGGCCAATGGAGGTCAATTCAAGCCATGTATGAACAGGTGGAACTAATTGGCAAAGCTCAGTTTGAAACTCAGAGAGCCAAAACAACATTGGGAAACACGCCTGAGCAGGCCAACAAAATGATTAACTTCCTAAATGATCAAACCAGGGAGGAACTGGTAGCATTACAGATTATGAACAGAACATATGCCATACTGACAGCCAAAAAAGTGCTGACTCTAAGAAGTCTTATTCAAACTCTAGAAGCAAGATGTCGGGAAATCCAAAGGGATGTAGATAATTTTGAAATAAAGCTTGCAGCACTGCAGACTAGAGGATTTCCCAGCTTATTAACTAGCGCTGGAAGTTTATTGACACATGACAAATATGCAACCAGGCTCAATAATTATGTCACAAATCAGCTCATTTCTTCGTCGAGTTCTTCAGTGCCAGCAGGACCTCCTACAGGACAGACTCTCTACGATAAGCTGGAAAACTTATTTTACATGGAACATGAAGTCAAACACCTGTTTGAGATGCCTCCTAATTATTACAAGTATACAGAAGTGGATGAGACACTCATCAAGATACAAAGGCATCAGCTTCCTTCTGAAGATTGGTGGCAAGCAATGCTGGCCATTTTACCTAGGTGATATCAGCCTTTGGTCCCTTTTTCAATTTTCAAATGCCATGTCAGCTGCAGGTCAAAAGTAAGCACTGGATAGAGCACATGAAAGAACAGGTGGAACAAGTCAAATCAATAATAGAGCAGAGGGCTGGAACAACAAGCCCCAAAAAGCGCGGATTTTGAAAACATAGCCTCAGCCGACTCAAATGAACTGAAAAGTCAACATTTTCTGACAGAAGAGAACATATGTTATTTTTTATTCACTTCAGCACTTACTTCTTCACCAACCGCTCCTTAGGAGTTGGTGAAAGAATTTATGAGTTAATAACTCATCCTCTAGATATTTTGTATCTCCTTTTTGTATATATATCCCCTCACAGAATGTATTTGGGGTTGGTTGGTTGGTCGGTTGGCTAATACACTCCAAGAGAGACTCGCTCTGTATCTGATATGTTTTATATAATCAAAGATTGTTGAAAGCTTGGAGAATGGATTGTTTGATGTGTTGTTAATGTCTCTGAAGAGTGAATGAGGGAAATCTTGTGTTGTTTTATGAATCAATAAGTATTCCTTACCTCTGTTATTTCAATTTCACATATGCTCAAGGCACAAAACAAAAGTTTGGTTTATAATTTTCTTACTTGCACTCTATGCTTAGTTTCTGTGGCTTCTAAATGTTTTCCTCTTGATTTAGGCATAAATATGGATTCCTTATGGCTCATATTTGCTCTAATTCACATATGAATGACTGTCATTTAGGAATTCTTAGCTGCTCCTAGATAGGGCTCATTCATCTTCCCTCTGCTAAACTGATTGAGAGATTCTTTGTTGCCTCTCATTCCTTAGCCTTCAATCCATCTTCATTTAGCTTGAGTATTGTTTCATGAGCAGCTACCTTGCCCCTCTTTCCTCTTGTGACCAAGAAAACGCACCAGCAGTCTTACTCCATGACTCCATGCCCAATGGTTTGAAACTTATCACACTATGCTTTGCCTCTCTACTTGAAAGCATCCTCCTTCCACCCAAACACAAACAAAACCCCTTGAACCCAATAACTAGCCTAAAATCATCATAAACGAAGCTAAATCATCAAGAGAGAGCCCTCTCTGATTGTAGGTGGGCTAGAACCTGCAGTCCAAAGATTGGTTTGTGGTTACCTCGGCCGTATCCCTTCAGGAGCTTAGGGACAACCTGAGTGTTAACAACACCCATCAACAACAGAGCTACCTTGCAGCTTGTACAAAGTTCCAATCCAAACTCTCCGCATCAATACCAGTGTTCCCCAAACCATCTTGTAGTTATCCTTCTTGAACATTGTTTTTACACCTGCATCATCCAACTTGCTTATAGAAATTAGATTTCTGGCTAATGCAGGAATATGCTGAACACCCAGAAGTGTTCTAACCCTTCCACCTTGCAACTTTAACTTTAATTTTCCACAACCAATGATTCTAGCCTTCTTGTCATCCCCCAAGAAGACATCACCACCATCATATTTCTGATACTTGTAGAACCACTCTCTATGGGGAGTGAAGTGAAAGGATACATCTGAGTCAATCAACCATGCCTCATGATCTACATCTGTACTTGAAAAAGCCAAGTACACATCCCCACCTTCATCTGAGGTGGTTTTCTCCTTTGTAGAAGGAGCATCATCAGATCCCTTTCCTTTGTTAGAAGCTTTAGATTTACAGTCCCTTTTGTAGTGCCCTTCCTTTTCGCATTTCCAGCAAACTACCTTTACATGTTTTCCTGAAGATTTAGATCTCCCTCTAGATTTAGATCTCCCACTTGATGACTTATTTTTGTTTCTGTTCTGGGACCGTCCTCGTACAGACAAGGCATCACCATTCTGTCTCTCCATATTTTTCCATCTCATCTCCTCCGTCAACAAGGATGAGACTATTTCATCAAAATGCAAGGTAGTTGCATTGCTACCTATCACAATAACCAGACTATCCCACGAATCTGGTAGGGAACACAACAAACTGATGCATTTATCTTCATCTAAAATTTTAATATCAACACATAATAATTAACTTACCACAGTATTAAATGCGCTTAGATGCTCTGTCACCGAGTCTCCATCTTTGATCCTCATGTTATACATATTTTTCTGTAGGAACAGTTTATTAACCAGAGACTTAGATTGGTATAAAGTCCCTAACTTGTCCCACAAAGCCTTAGCCGTAGCTTCCCCTGATACATTCAGCAACACTGAATCTGAGATACACAATCGTATTATGCTCTTTGCCTTCTGATCCAAATTCTTCCATTCTTCATCGAACACTCCCATTGATTTAGTACCCGGATCTACTACGATCCACTGATCTTTATCCACCAAAATATCCTCCATCTTGAGTTTCCACAACTCAAAACTCTGACCATTAAATTTATCAATCTCTATCTTTCCATTGCTCGCCATCTTCTTTCACCACTAGAATCGATCCCACAGATCTCCCACTGAACAGGGTTTACCACAGGCCCAAGTGAAACCCATCAGCAACAAAGGCATCCCCTTGAATCCAAAACAACTCTGATACCAAATGTAGGTTTTAACCCCATACAGAAATTACCTGTATACAAATTTTAAGAACAGAAAATAAACAATGCGAGAGCATAACACATAAAACACATATACACAAAGATTTTCCCCTGGATCCCAAAACCAGGACTACCAACTTGATTTTTCATTATGTTCCTTTCAATGTTAAAATACATATTTATACATGCTGAAGCATTCAATACCATGGACTGAAAACCATCACATCCAAAACCATAGACCAAAGACCATCACGTCCAAAACCATGCACAAAACCATAGGTAGGTTCGCCCAACCTAATATAGGGTCGTGGAAAGAATATAACACAACCCAACATTCTTACTATAACACCGCTCTATATACATGAAGGTACGTGGATGAACTATGATATACTTACTTACATGGAATGAGGTATCACACTTGGAATGTATCATAGACAATTAATGATAGCTACTATGTTTTACGATGCCGGAACATGTCTCTAGCCTAGAACCTCTAAATGTTATACGTTAATCGAAAATGCTCCATTAGGTTAATTGAGATAAATTTTAAGTTGATCTTGTTTAAGAGTTTGTCTTTCAGGTTCACCGTGTGATGTCTTTGAAATTCCTAGAATGCAACTACGATGAGAAACATTCTTTTCATTTTATTTGAACAATGAAAACCTTAACTACAAGGGATAGAGCAATCATAATGTTTAATCAAAGAGAATAGAGCACATATAATGCAACTTTCGCTATACTATTCCTACAAGAATACACAAACCTCTAAATGCATAATGCAAGTTTTTATTTTCATTTCCCTTAATGTTTAGATGAACAAAAGGAAACTAAATGCACATACAATCAATCAATACTTTTCACAAGAAACAAAGACTTTACGACAGTTCCTTTTTGAAAGAAATGAAGACTTTACGACACTTCCTTTTCAGAAAAGATTAATTGACTATAAGATAACTTTGACAATGAATTGATAATGATAAAGAAATAATTTAAGCAACACTAAAAAATCAAGGCCAAAGTAGGGCTAGGAAGAGAAATACAACTTGATTTTAGAATCATAAGAATCATTGAACTTTCAGCAAGCAACAAGAAAAGAAACTTTGGAAAAATCAGACCAAAGGTGCCTTTTTTAGCCTAAGAGGAATCAGCGCAGGCTAGAGAGGGAGACAGTGCGTTGCAGTGCACTGTCTTTAAGCCAAGGGTGCACTGTCCCCTAACCAAGGGTGCATTGGTACAAGCACATTCCTAGAATAGGCATTCTAGTGCAAATTTCGACCAATGAAGCTTCAAAATCACTGAAAAGAGATCAATGAAGTCAAGCAAAGTCTACTAGGATGAAATATGATGAGGTAAGCTACCAGTAAACCATTAGGGATCCTTCCCCAGTATGGTCACCAATTTGTTATATGGAATTTGCATCTACGGATAAAAACATTTTCCCTAGGTGGGTGATTACACATAGAACAATAGAAGGAAAGTAGTTTAACCTTTTCTTATAGAAGATAGATGAGATGGAGGAACTTACTTATTTCCTTTCACTTCCTTTATCTCTTTTGAATTGCTCCCGTTGCTCCAACTTGAACTAAATCCACTCAAAAGGTCCCTACATCAAGAGAAACAGAAACAAGAAACAATCAAAGCATACATGATCTATCTACTATAAAACAATGGAATCGAATACATTGAAACACATAATCATCACAGATATGAACAATCATATGAGAAAAGGAATAAGCTCTTTATTAATGTAGAAGGAAGAGTATCACCCATTATAGTTCAATCCTGTGCCACTCCTCCAGCTTTAGTCCAACCCTCACCACATCAAAAGCACACAACTCCAGCAGCATAACATTGCTTAACATAAAATCAATCCTCAAGCCAACAAAATTTGCTTACAAACTTTAGATTCTAGCACCTTGATCACTATGATGAGTGCTCAATTTATAGGAAATGGAGGTGGTTTTGTATAAATGAGGGTATTAAATGGCCTTCCAAACTTGGAGTTAGTTTCCATGGAGCAAGGGATGAGAGGATAGGAGGTTAATGGATTCTTATCCTATCCAATTTCGAGCTCATAGGAGGAGATAAGAGATGGGATCCTTCTAAAATCATCTAGAATCAA
>APFE031503914.1:40026-59316 GCA_000404065.3 Pinus taeda | reverse complement strand
TCATTGAAAAAATAGTGTTGTGCCTAGACCAAAGTCTCCCTTTGTCTCAAACTACTTTTTCCATCCTCTTATCACAATCATAGGCTTTCCTCCTACAATTCCTAATATGAAATTCTCCTAACACACTTTGTCCATGGGACACCTAGAATTCACTGGCACTCCCTGTCATAATCTCTTATTCATTCATTTCCATGCACTTTGAACTAGTTCTCCCTTATGATTCCTTGACACTCCCAAACACTCCTTGACATGCATTGACACTATATGGAATATATTAGCATGCCTTTTCATTCCTTGGCATGTCGTGGCACTCCTTAATTATCATTCCCTCATAACTACCCTTATTTTATTTTAGACTTAGGAACCCAACCAAGTCCTGCCTCGACTACAACAACTTTACCAAGTTACATTTACTGCAACTAGAATATTCCTTGTTCCCCTAATGGACTATAAATCATCTTAGGCTTCTCATGTCCAATATTAACTCATCCCACTTAACAAGTTACCAAGTCAAGTTTCACATCCAACAGTGCCCATAAAACAACTAAGCAACATAGTTTACATCTTCACATGCCATAACATCTGGCACGTATAACAATCCACTGGCACCATATGGCACACATTATCATTTGCTGCATTCCTTGGCATGATTTTCCACTCCCTAACAGACCCTACCATTCCCTAACATGCCCTGATACTCTAGCATGCCTTGGCACTGCCTAGCTTATACTCTTGCCACTCCCTCCTTAACACAATTGGAACTTGCTGACACTCCCTATCACACACCCTTATCTATTCATTTCCATGAAATTTGAAATAGTTCTCTCTTGTGTTCTCATGGCACTTCCTGACACACATTGGCACACCCTAAGACTTGGCACATCTTGGCATGTTGTCCTAGCACTCTAGCATTCCTTGGAACTACCTAGCATACCTTGTCACTCCCTCCTTAGCACACCTAGAATTCACTGACAATCCCTGTCACACACTCTTATTCATTCATTTCCATGCATTTGAAACTAGTTCTCCCTTGTTTTTCCCTGAAACTCCATAACTCTACCTGGCATGCATTGGCACACCTTAGCACCTAGCACATCTTGTTTCCCTAGCCTCTATAATTCCTTAGCACTGCCTAGCATACCTTGTCACTCCCTCCTTAGCACACCCTAAAATCATTGACACTTCCTGTCACAAACTCTTAATCATTCATTTGCATGCATTATTTTCACCTAGTTCTCCCTTATGTTTCCCTAATGCTCCCTAACACTCCCTAGCACTATTTGGCACACCTTGGCACCTAGCACATATTGGCTACATGTCACTCTGGCACACTAGAATGACTTAGCATTGCTTAGCATACCATGTCACTCCCCTCTTACCACACCAGGAACTCATTGACACTCCCTGTCACACACTCTTATTCATCCATTTCCATGCATTTTGACCTGGTGCTCCATTGTGTTTCCCTAGTACTCACTAAGACTCACCACACATCGGCACACCTAACTGCAATGAGTTTCACTAACAGTCAATCCAAAAACCCTTCTAGAGTCCAAATAGTTACTTGTTCTTTACTAAGATATTAGGGTTAAGTTTATTGTATAGTGTTCAGTGTGAAAATATTACTAGGTGTTTTTATCGCATAGAGTAATTATGATCTTCCCCATGTACACAAGGATAACTAAGAAGTGTTTCCCATAATCATGCAAGTGGAACTTCAACATGTACATCAGGGTAACCATAAAATATTTCTCATATTTACATAATGCAAGGTGATAGGAATATATTTACGTTATATATGTGAATCTACAAAGATCAGGACCATTAGCATCATATCTACATATTTACCACAAGACGAGGGTCATTACAACCCCTTAAAAATAGCCATAAGGCCTTCCTCTTTTGAGGCCTTCCTCTTTTGCAACTCCTTGACCACATGGGTTTAATTGAAAAACACATAGTTCCTTTAAATATTTGTAGGTTGAGGCAGCCACTTCAATCCCTTGAACTTAAAGATAATCAAATATTTGCAATTTGTTACAACAATAAGTCCATTATGCACACTCCTCATCTTAGAGTTGGGTAGAGAGGGAGAATACTTGATTGGTGCCAACCTTGTAAATGAAAAACTTTGCCTACTCATTGGTTGGACACTCCACCACTAGTTGACACCACTAACACACACCAAAAGTCCAAGATACCCATACTATGTGCCCTACACCCAAGGGCTTAGACTACACCTCCATAAAATATACCTTCAACTTTAGATGTCCTAAAACAATAATATCCTAACCCTAGCCTATTTGTTAGATTTTTGTAACTTTCTCCTTAACTAACATTTGTTTTTAACTATTTAATCCACTTACCATATACTCTCTCTTGTTTGCACCCACCTAGTAAATGTTTTCAATACAACCAAGTTAAGAGAAAATGTTTCCTTTTCAAATTCCAAAAGTATAACATGTCTATGTCTATAAACTAACAACAAAATCATTGCATAAAAAAGGTAAGCTTAAAATTAAATTAAAATTAGATTATTATTATTATTATTATGATAAATACACCAAATATGGAAAAAATAAATCAAACACAACCATAAAAAAAAAGTGTTAGTTTATCAAATACAACTACAAACTTATTAAGCTAGCCTAGATCCATCTTTACTCAAATCTATCAAGCACCATGAGGGTTCCAATCTCTCAATGTGCAAACCTCTTTTTTGGTGCTTGATAGGTCTAGGTTAAGATGGATCTAGGCTAGTTATATAATACTATATAATATCTATATTTGTATCTACGTGTCTCTTTCTTATTCCCTCTCTCTATCTCACCCCCCAAACATACACACTCTCTCTCCATATCTATCTCTCTCTCCGTCTCTCTCTCTTCCCTCTATCTCTCCTCTCTCCATCGCTCCCTTTTCACTCTCTCTCTCTCTCTACCTTTCTCCCTCTATGCCTTTCTTCTTCCTTCCCTCTCTCTCCCCCTCTAACTTCATTTCTATCTCCTCTCCCTTAGTCCTCTCTCTCCCTTTCTCTCTTACGCCCCTCTGTCCCCCCCCTAACTCTCTCTCTCTCCCCCCTCCATCTTTGTTGCCCCTCCTCTCTCTTTCCCTTCTCTCCCCTATATTTATCCCCACCTATTCTCTCTCTCCCATCATCTATTTCTCTCCCTCTCTCTTTATCCATCTATCCCTTGTCACTACTCTCTCTCTCCACTCTATCCTCCTATGCCTAGTTCTTTCCTCCCTCTCTCTCCCCCTCCAACTCAATATCTCTCTCTCCCCTCCACCTCCATATCTCTCTCCCCCACTCTCTTCTTCTCTCTCTCCCCTCTCTCTCTTCCTACCTCCTTCTCTCTGCCTCCCCCCATCACTCTCTCTTTCTTTCTCTCTCTCTCTCTTTCTCTCTCTCCACCCTCCATCTTTGTCATTATCTCCCTCCCCCTCTCTTCCCTTCACTTTGCTTACTATCATCACTTGGATTGTTAGTTAAGATAGATCCATGTTGGTTCTTACTAATATTTGTATTATATACATTTCACATCTTTAAATACAAAAGTATTCTCATTTTAAAAAATTTTAAAACCTTAATTTAATTTATATGGGAATAATTTTAGTAGTCGTGAGGATAGAGGGTTTATACATATCTCAAAATTAATTACAACCCTTTTCCTATTAGCTTCAAATAAAAAATGTTATAAAATTAAATTAAATTAAAATATTTTTATTGTGAAATAAGTTATTGTTTTTGGGCATGTGGTATTGATAAGGCATGATATTGGCCCATGGTATTGTAACAAAGCCTATTTACAAGTTAGTAATATCCATGGTAAAGTGGGGGTGAATATCGATGGTTAATAATCTTGTCATATTGTTATAAATATTTAGATTGTGAAATAAGATATGATTTTTTGGCATATGGTATTGATAAGCCATGGTATTAGCCCATGCTATTGTAACAAAGCCAATTCACAAGTTCATAATATCGATGGTTAAGAATCTTGTCATATTTCTATAAAATATTTAGATTGTGAAATAAGATATGATTTTTTGGCATGCGGTATCGTTTAGCCATGATATTAGCCCATGATATTGTAACAAAGCCTATTCACAAGTTCATAATATCAATCACAAAGTGGGGGTGAATATCCATGATTAAGAATCCTGTCATATTCTTATAAAATATTTTGATTTTGAAATAAGTTATGGTTTTTGGGCATGTGATATTGATAAGCCATGGTATTGTAACAAAGTCTGTTTCCAAGTTAATAATATCCATGGTAAAGTGAGAATGAATATCCATGGTTAAGAATATTTACATATTGTCATAAAATATTTTGATTGTAAAATAAGTTATGTTTTTAGAGCATGTGGTATTGATAAGCCATAGTATTTGCCCTTGGTATTATAACAAAACCAATTTTTTACAAGTTAATAATATGGGGGTGAATACACATGGTTAAGAATCTTGGCATATTGTTATAAAATATTTTGGTTGTGAAATAAGTTATGGTTTTTGGGCTTGAGGTATTGATAAGCCATGGTATTGGCTCATGGTATTGTAACAAAACCTATTCACAAGTTAATAACAAAATCAAAATATAACAAATTGAATTTTATTATTTTTTATTATTAATTGAGCCAACATTTAGATTTTTGCACTCATCCCCATACTTTTGACTTTTATTAATTTATTATATTATATTCTTTAACTAAAGCCCATATTTAGAATTTTTTACATACTTACATTACACCTACACATCTACTCTATACTCTATAAATATTGTATTTATTGTTTTTTAGGGAGGGAAATTTTAACATTTTTGAAAAAATTCAGCCTTGATTTTGATGTAACAAAGCTCTCCTAATTCCAATCTTCATTTACTTTCTAAAACAAGTAGTATATTTTCACTTTCCATAGGGTGGAGGGAAAACTAGTAGCTATTTTCACTTTTCCCAAGGCGGGAGGGAAAACGAGATTGAAGAGAGTTGTGAATTAAATTTTCACTTTTCATAAGGTTGAGGGAGGGAAAACTAGTAGCATATTTTCACTTTTCACAGGGTGGGAGGGAAAACGAGATTGAAGAGAGTTCTGAATTAAGGTTTTACCAATATCAGATTGATATCGAACCCCACCATTAGATCATCAATCCATTAATGGAGCCCAGGTACGTTTCATTTCTAACATCGTTGCATTTACATCCCACTTTTAGTCTTCTTCCACACAGAGAGGAGTACACACACCTCAAATATCTGGTTCAAAATTCATTATTTTTTTCATCCTTGCTTTTTAAGTTTACGAGTAGTGTATTTTCACTTTTCACAGGGTGGGAGGGAAAACGAGATTGAAGAGAGTTGTGAATTAAGGTTTTACCAGTAGCAGATTAATATTGAACTCCACCATGGGATCTTCAATCCATTAATGGTAACAAGGTATGTTTCATTTCTAACCTTGCTACATTTCCACCCCACTTTTAGTCTTTTTCCACACAAGGAGGACTGGTTCAAAATTCACTATTTTTGTCATCCTTTCTTTTAAGTTTAAGAGTAGCATATTTTCACTTTTCGCAGGGCAGGAGGGAAAATGAGATTGAAGAGTGTTGGTGAATTAAGGTTTTACCAGTAGCAGATTGATATTGAACCCCACCATTGGATCTTCAATCCATTAATGGTGCCCATGTATGTTTCATTTCTAACCTCACTATATTTCCACTCCACTTTTAGTCTTCTTCCACACAGGGAAGAGTACACACACCTCAGATCCCCCACCATTGATCTTCAATCCATTAATGGCACCCAGGTATGTTTCGTTTCTAACCTCACTACATTGACACCCCACTTTTAGTCTTCTTCCACACGGGGAGGAGTACATACACCTCAGATCTCTGGTTCAAAATTCTCTATTTTTTTCATCCTTTCTTTTAAGTTTACGAGTAGCATATTTTCACTTTTCATAGGGCGAGAGAAAATAAGATTGAAGAGAGTTGTGACTTAAGGTTTTACCTCTTCAATCCATTAATGGCACCCAGGTATGTTTCATTTCTAACCTCACTGCATTTCCACCCCACTTTTAGTCTTCTTCCACATAAGGAGGACTGGTTCAAAATTCACGATTTTTTTCATCGTTTCTTTTAAGTTTAAGAGTAACATATTTTCACTATTCACACGATGGGAGGGAAAATGAGGGAACATAGGTAAAAGCATATGTATTTTTCCTTCTTTTATTTTTTGTCTCTATAGAGTTGATTTTACTGGGTGTACATTGTATGCATCTGAAAATTTCTCTTTAGGAAATCCTATTTTTATTCTTTCTAAGAAAAACTCTCTAGGGAATCCCAATGTATGTTTCCCTACATTCATGGATGGCATCCGTGGTAAACCCATTGGCATTGAATAGTGCACCTTACCCAAGGGATTTCAAACATGACACCTGCCAGCACAAAACTAGCCAAATACCCAGTAACATTAATGACATTCGATTGGGCTAACCCCTTGGGCTCAATAAATCATAATCAAATACACTATTTTCCATATTAACATATTGATCCTATTTAACATTTTGTTAGAGTAACTATAAAAATCCAAGCCTGTTCCTATTTTTATTTTGGTTTTTAATTCCTTCTTTGGTGTGATGACAACTTTATATGACTATATAGATGTTTATTTTTGTCAGAGTATATGTTGAAAAGTAGATGCTCTCTTACATTCTACCTTGTCTGTTATGTATTGATGGAGTTCAGTTTCATTAGTTGTGACCAAAGAACTATGTCAGGTACGTATACAAGGATTCTTGTATCACTATTTATAAACTGAACATTGTCCTTAAACAAGCAAAGTAGATCCTTAATGCTACATGTTTGTATCTCAGGGAACTTCCAATCCTAATAAATGAGGTGAAATTTAAGTGTTTCCAGAATCAAAATCTCAGGTTTTGTGAATTCACTCATATATGGTCCTGGAAAAGCAAAGTGAAATTTAATTATTTCCAAATCTTCAGCTCTATGAATTCACACGTATTTGGTGCTGGAATATTTTTAGCAAACGGGAAGAAATTATTTTAGTTGCATTCAAATTTTCCAAAAATAATACTAAATTTCTCCCTAACTAAAATTCTCCCTAACTAAAATTCTCCCTGAAATGGCTTTGGGATTGAAAATTTTGTAAATATTTTTAGGGAAACAACCCAAAATACTTTTTCCATATTAGAGTTTTATAACACCAGGTACTAAAATAGTCTTCTATTTTTTGCTGCAAATGTCTAATTGAGTCTTCCCAGAAACTTATCAGAAAATTAGGTAGATACGTTGGATGGACTAAATAAATTTTAATGAATAATCACTTAACATAAATGATATATTAGGTTGCATAAATATACAACTTAGAAGCATGAAATGAAGCAGAAATCTCAAAGAGGTTGACATATTCTTAATTGAGTTGAATGAGGCGAGGAATAACTTTGACTAGAGGGTGTTGAAAATGGCATAATTTTGTTCTGGTTGGATAGATTTAGAACTAAAAATGAGTAGTTTTCTTTCTTACATAACTTGGGAAGATTTTTGTACCTCAAGTTGCAACCTTATTGAATAGTATGATTTATGCCTTGCAATATTGAGATATGTTGTGATACCACTTGCTAGTAACCTAAACACTTTGGATGAAAATTTAGTTGTGAATTTTACTTGCAAAAGATATAAGTGAAAATATAGATTAATTGTCCCTTGTGTAGAATTTCCTTGAAATTCTGCCATTGCTTGAATGAATAAATTTGAAACTAATTGTTGCATGAAGACAAAAAATATCTCTACCAATTTTTAGTGGAACAGAACAAAAAGAAAACATAGTCACGCTACAGCAAAAAAAAAAAAAAAATCTAGGGAATCCAATTGGGAAAACCCTTCGCTAGCTGTAGAAATTTAAAATACTATCCATATTGGAATTTGAGACACCTTCTTCAGGACCAGGTTCATCGATGCTTATTGCTTTCCATATTCATTTTCATAAGCATTAGGGTTGTTTTCCGTCAAATCAGAGTAGCTAGAAAGTGTTCCTTTGATTTCATAAAACAGATTAGGATCAACTTCATCCAAGAATCCCCTAGAAGGCTCGTAAGTAACAAGAAGAAAGGTCTTTTTTAATTTTATTTCATCACATGCATCCATCATTATTACTTATTTGTCTTCATTTCTTTCACAGTCATTTTCAATGTTAGATGCAAAAGGTAATTTAGTATGATTTAATCCTTAGGTAACCAACTTCAGACATATTGTTGGTTAATTTATGTTGTTTTAAGTTTATTGAATGTGAGTTTTATCATGAAACTACTAGAAGCGTAATAGAATGGGTGAGTTGATTATATTGATAACAATACTATGGTTTGATCTAGTCCTTGAAAGGAACTTATAGTTGATGGTCAAAATTTCACATTGCTTTAATTTTTTTATCTTCACATATAACAAATATCTTTATGTTATAGCCTCTAGCTAGATATATACAGTAACTGCCACTCAGAAGTTGGATGCCATCATTTTGGAGGTTGAGCTTACTCAACTTACCTTTGTTTGAGTTGAAAATGTCATTAGATCTCATTATATCATCTATTGCAGAGCATGAATCCAATTTACCTTTGTTTCAATTAAAAATGTAATTAGATCTTGCTATATCATCTTGTCTAGAGAATGAATCCAATTTCTCATAGTCCATTTGCTTGAGGTATAACAAAGATACTTTAATTCATTAAGCTTACTTTTCATATTCCATTTGCTGATTGTGATTCTACAAGCCACATCTGCATTGGAAAAGGTGCATATTTAATGAAGTGTGGAAGGAGAGGGAAGCTTCAGTTATGTCCTTTCAAACTTTCTAAGTTATGTAATACAATTTTAAAAAAAATATCCATAGAATGTTGTGCTTTAACTTTTTCTTTTGATAATGGATTATTTATGTGATCTCCCCTCTCTTACACACAACTAGAGTCTAGACATACATGGTTTTTTGGGATATGTGGACAATGGACAGATTTACGCTAACCATTTATCTAGAAATTTACATTGTAGACGATCAAGCACTTACAGTTGAATATTTCCTTGCGACTAAATTAGAGTTGAAGAGTCAGACTCCTATTTTTTAGGCATATACCTCACTTTTAAATCAATTTATTGCTAACTCTGTATAGACCTTCTATGGAAGGGCAAAGAGTGATCACTACCATTGCTTAATCTTTCTGCAAACCAATTAAAGATTCCAAATGTGTATAAATTAGTGGCTCCTTGGAGAATCCCAGAGTGGCGCTATTGTAGCAACAAGAAATTTGTTTATTTTGAGTTCTTCAATAGTGCATTGATGGTATATTGTGAGACAATTTCAACCCCATAACTATCAGTTTCTTATTTAGAGTTATACCCCCTAGATTAGTACCCGCACAAGGAGAATTCCATTCCCATTTCAAAATAACCTCCAATCTACTTATATCATGCTATTTAATATTTTATGTATTTCCACGCATCCTTGGCCTGTGACATAAAGATGCAACAAGTTACCTTGCATTTTCTATACTAACACTCCTAAACAATAATAAAGTATGCCCATATCTGTCATTTCAAATGATCTATGCATCTCACCTTTTGGTTTTTCAATTATCGAAGTTGTTACCTATATTGATGAAATCATCGACAACTGATGCCATAGTGACAATATCTGTTAGAGTTTTATCTGTGTTGCACTAAAGGTGTTTTTCCTTCAGCAACACTACAATACATTGTAGTTTTCATTCAGCGGAGAAGTGTACCTAGTAGCAGCCTTGGTCTGTGTGCAAATGGGTTGAATTCATAACAGACTGTATCTATTATTTTGAAGGTGTTTCGCCTTCAATAGTACTTCATATCATCATATCCTTTCAATCTACACCTTCAACAAATGCATACAGCCTTGGGGTACATGCTATAGATTCCAATTTTGCTGTGAGGGTATAGCAATGATGAAAGAATTGCATCGATTTTAGGCATCTTATTGTTGTTGTATGAAAGCATGCTTGTCTAGTGTTTCCAAAACTTATATAGAGCCATATTTATTATACTTTTATAGTTTGACTTAGATGCTCACTTTTCTTAATTTAGGGGTTTTTCTTAGTACTATTTTATGCACATATTTATCTTTAAGGAAAGTGCACAATAGAGAAGGGTTCTATATTTTGAGCAGGGGACACTCTTCTAGGTAGGAGGTAATCTATTCTAGGGAGCTTCTGTCATGCATGTTAGGTGCTTTATCCTAGACAAAGTTCCAATTCCTTGCCTCCTTGACAAAGTCCCTATGAGACAAGACATCGGTGGATAGAGTTCCAAGTCCCTAAATTTTCCAAAAACCCACCTAACCCTAGCTATCTAGCCTAAAATCCTTTACATTCCAGTCATCTCTTGGTTGTGATTTCATAGAGAGAGCCCTCTCTAGTTTGGTAGGGCTAGCTACCAAACTAAAAGCTTGGTCTGTGGTTACCACCATCGATCTCTTCATCAGCCTAGGACATTATGGAGGATAACAGAGGGCATGAAAACTAGGGAGTGCCAAGGTTTTCTAATGAATGTAAGGTTCCCAAGTCATGGAAAAATTCAATGCTAGTTGTGAGGTCATGACTGCTAAGGTGTGTTAGGGAATTCTAGGGCATGCTAAGATCTGCTAGATAGTATGAAGACATGTCAAACAAGATAAGATGTGCCAAGTGTTAAGGCATGCCAATATGTACAAGGGTTCCAAGTCCCTGCCTCCTCTTCTTCCATATGATATCCACTTATGACATTTCCTTTGCAATATTTGGTGCATTTGATAGTTATAGGTCATTTATAGGTTATAAATGTCTTCAGAGTTTCACTTCTAATTGAGTATTCAACTAAACATATTGATTCTCTTATACATAACTATTTTTCCCTCCACTCAATTTTCATAACTTCAATAACCATTAGGTAGGGACCTACATCTTCGATGTTGCTTTCCTTGTTTAGTAAAATATTGTTGAGACTTTAATTTATTGAAAGTTGTAGAATTTACAATTTATGAAGTTTCAAGGTCTAATTTTAAAAAATATAATTCTTTAAAGGGTGCTAGCTCAATGGAAGAGCACCTGCTTTATAAGCAAGAGGTTGGTGGTTCGATTCCATCATGCACTAACATCCATATGTAATGGTGACAATCAATTTTTGGTGACAGAGTCTCTTTTAAACATCACCAATGAGATTTGGTGACATTTTTTGACCCTCACCAAAAATATGAAATGGTGACGGTCAATGAACACCACCATATAGACGCATCAATAGTGACGGCCCTCAAAGGTCTGTAACCATAAATCGTTGTTGTTGATATGAAATTCTGATGGTCGTTGTCCGTCATTATAGTCATTATTTGTGATAGACATTGAATGTCACCACAACACCTATACTTCTAGCAATGCGGCTTTTGGTGACGGTCAATGAACGTCACCATATATATGCACCAATAGTGACAACCATTAAAGATCCATCACAATAATTCATTATTGTTCATATGAAATGGTGACAGTCACTATCTGTCATTATAATCAATATTTGTGGTAGAACTTGAATGTAACCATAACACCTTTACTTTTGGTGACACCATCTTTGGTGACATTTAGTTTTTGGTGACCGAGGCTATGGTCCATCACCATTTCTCATATGCAATGGTGATGGTCACTATCCATCATTATATTTCATTATTGGTGATGAGCTTTGAATGTTACTACAACACCTATAATTTTGGCGATGCCACCTTTGGTTACGTTCAGATTTTGGTGACGGAGGCTATGGTCCATCACCATTGCTCATATGAAATGGTGACAATCATTATCCATCATTATAAATCATTATTGGTGATGAACTTTGTATGTCACTACAACACCTATAATTTTGGCGACAACACCTTTGGTGACATTCAATTTTTGGTGACGAATGCTCTTTTTACCATCACCAATGAACTTATGGTGACATTTTTCGCCCCTCACCAATGTCCTTTTTTCTTGTAGTGCATTGTCCACATATCCCAAAAAACCATGAATTTTTGGACTCTAATTGTGTGTAAGAGAGGGGATATCACATAAATAATCAATTATCAAAAGAAAAAGTTAAAGCACAACATTTTATGGAGAATTTTTTAAAAATTATATACCTTAGAAAGTTTGAAAGGACATAACTGAAGCTTCCCTCTCCTTCCACACTTCATTAAATATGCCCCTTTTCCAATGCAAATGTGGCCTGTAGAATCACAATCAGCAAATAGAATATGAAAAATAAGTTTAATGAATTAAAGTAGCTTTGTTATACCTCAAGCAAATGGACTATGAGAAATTGGATTCATTCTCTACAAAAGATGATATAGCAAGATATAATTACATTTTAAATTGAAACAAAGTTAAATTGGATTCATGCTCTGCAATATACGATATAATGAGATCTTGTTGGATTGTATGGGCCTGACCCAAGTTCAGAGGTGATTTAGCCAAGCAAATCCCGGTACTACTGGCCCTTTCGGCAACAGTCCATGGAGCGTGGACTGAGGTCTCACCCGAAGTAGTATGGGAGGGTGCTAGAACGAAGTTTCTGCATCCTGGGGATGTTAGATGGGCTTCTAGAGGTTTGCGGTCTGACCCGTCGCTACGCACACTTGCTATTCCTTCATAACTCGTGTTGTTGTTTCCACACAGCCCGACTTGGGGCGTGACCTGTATAATACCCAAGTTCCTTGCTAATTAATCGATTACTTAACTTGTGTGTGTAAGATTAATGGTTATTACAGCATATTCAACAATCATATCAGTGTGCGCGATACATAAACTAATATAAACATAAAGAAGATAGTGCACAACAAATACACAGAAATAAGAATCAACTTCTCTTTATTAATCTTCAATCGTGATTATAGACTCGACACTTCCCTACGCACTTAGCTGCAAGGGTCTGCACTCTCAATTTCGGACTCTACTAGGCCTCTGTGCACTCAGCTGCAGAGCCTCTTCCTACTACTACGACCCAATAAACATAGACTCCTACTCTAAGCTCGAACCATTCATTCGCTCTTCACTCTACTATCAACTATCTTTTCAACTTAGATCCTCGCTCTATTTATACAATCCCATGGTCTGCGGACCATGGGTAGGCTGACGTGACTTTACATTACATTACATTACTTTATGGCAGATAGCCTTATGAATTAACCTCTACTTCGCGCTCCAGACCTGTAATTCGCAGAGTCTTACAAAACCTTTGACTAAAACTTGGGCTTTGAGCCCCAAAACCTTCTGTGGGGGGATTCCATGCCCAACAGGCCCCCAACACAATCATCGTCACTTGTCTTGAGTCACTCTGCTAGAGCGGCAAGCTTGGCACAGAGCCCCTCCAACTGTTCCCATACTGCCCGGAGGTCCGCGACGCACTATTCTGCGGTTTGCTAGACCTACTGCATGCATTCCTCTGATGCTTCTTTTTGAGGATCCACTATCTTCCTTAGCACATACATCTCCTACATTTGTGTGAGCTTTCCGTCAATCTTGGCCATAATATTGAAGGCTTCATCAATCCAAGGCTTGACGTGCACTTTGAGAAGTGCTCTTTCTTTCTTGCAGCATCCACCTATTCCTTCAGTGCCCTTGCTTGTTGCATCTTGGCCAGTCGTTAAGTGAGGATGACTACCTGTGTAGTGCCCCTTACATTGTCATACTACTCTTGTAGTTGGTGCGCTTGTGTTTCCAGGTGCTATATGTTGGGATCCTCCCACAAGGATGTAAGGATGTCAAAAGCTTGATCCAACATACTGGTACAGTCATGCAATGCTCGCCCGATTTCTTCCAATCCTGATTGAATCACGCTAATGAACTGTTCTCTAACTTCTGAAGGAGTGGAAGGCTGCACCTTCATCCACAACTCAGCAATCTGGAGGTTCAACTCCAACTGCACTCTTGTTGTTTCCTCATGCGCACTTCGGACTCCACTTGCCAGACAGTGGATCCGCATCTCGGTTGGTAGGTTTGCGGTGATGGATAATTCTAGAACGTGTCGAAACACTTCATCCACTATTTGTGCGATCTGCCGATTCTGTGACACTGGCTCGTCCCACTGCAGGTTGAGCTATTCGATGTTGATCTTCTGCTCACTCAATACCTGGATCGTGCAACCTTCTCAGGTGCATAGCTCTGCTGTTATGCTATTCTGCAACTGGTACAATGTGTCCTGCGGAAGGGCAGCCAAATTTAGGCCAAGTCCCTTGATCTTGCCCACCGCAGATTTGTCCTCATCACTCTCCACTGTTAGTGCTTCATCTGGTAGCAATATTTTGTTGGCCATCTTTGCACACAGCAGCTGCTCCGCTATTGATGTACCTACGGTGTCGTAGGCGGCTATTGTTCCTTCCTGTGGGGGTTGCACTTGAAGTTCCTGTAGCTATGCCCGTAGGCCCCCCAACACAATCCGTTGCTCTATCATGGCTTCCTGGAGCACTTCCCTGGTGACCTCGCAAACCGTGTCGCTAATGTCAGAGGTCACATTCGGTCAATGTAATCGGTTCGATGTCCAGTTTGGATGCCTTGACCTTCTTTCGTGGACCCAATTGCTCCATGACACGTGGCCATTTCAATTGGGTGGATATTGTGCTCAGGTCCACACCTTCTGCTGTATTTGGTCCTTGTCCTGTAGATATGTTCTAGCCCCCTTCCTCCTGCATTGCAGTGGCCCGTGTTGCTTGTGTTGTTGCTGCTTTTTCAAAGGCCTTTGCATATTCTGTAGCTGCCTTCACTAATTTGTGGGTAGCCCTTACCTCTGCAACCACTTGTTCGTTGGGCCTTTGCTGGGCCAACTTCGTGACACGCAACTTGGTTGCATTCTTCTGCTTTTGTGCTACTTTTCTATCCTTATCCACCAGATTCGGGGTGCGCCACTTGGGAGGCCATGATTCCAGCATGGAGAATATCACATCATCAATAGTGATGAACAGGAGCTTGGTCCAGTTCTATGTCGGATCATTACGCACCTTGATATACACATTATTCATATCTGCCTTGAAGTCTGTAAAGCTCCGTAGACTGTTGTACACAGTGGGGGACAGGCACGGCCTCTTATTGATCCACATTTGAACACTTCCCTCCATGATCTCCTAGAAGATATTTGTTTTGTGAATTTGCGTGGTGTCCTTCATAGCCTAGAACGATGTGTACTTTGCAGCATCTGGTAAGTCCTGTTCAATATTAGGGAACTGACTGTCCTCGGGCAGTTCCCCTGTTACCAACAAAATCGACAAGAGAAACCATGCGTAGTGGAAGGTCTTGCCCTGCTCCTGGGCTTTTTTCTAGTTATTTAAGAACTCCTCACAGAGGAAGTCAACCCAGTTGAATTGGACCCCCTCCGCATATTGATCTACCAGTGAAACTACCAACGCTGGTACCTCGCCTTTGTGACATTTTACATTACCTTCCCGGCTAGGAGTTGGGTGGCTACGCACACCCCTTTATCTTGAATGATGCTAATTGCATAACCCTCTTCTTCTTTTCCAATTTGTATTTCTTCTTCATGGCCTCTGCGAGCGCCAAATCGCCACTTTTTCTGGCTATCTCTACGGGATCCTTTCCCTTATATGGGAGCTGAGAAATCCTATGGATAAGATCCGCCATGATGGGAATAGGTTCCTCTAGCCATAAGTACCCATTGTGCACCAAGCAAAGCAGCTGCCTAATGACGAAAATTATGATAGGTGCATAGTGAAAGTGTTGAATCCATAGTAGGTGGAGTAGTCCGGCCTTCTCCACACCGCGCAACCATTTTTGCAGAGCTAGCATTGTAACTGACCCCTCCATGCTCTGCTTCATGAGGTTCGTAGTCTATAAATGTGGGAACTTCTCGCTATCCATGAGGTCCCAATCTTCAAACTTCATTGCAAGCACGTGGCCCAGGGCTGAGCCCTCAAACACAATTCCATCGGGGAGGAGCGGGGTTTGGAGTGCACTCTTAGCGGCATCCAAATCCTTGGGTACCTTAGCTTTCCCTTTCCATGGAGGAACATACTCGGGTAATTTTACTGCAGCGCGCACTGGCTATATGTCCTCTTCCATGTCTTCTGCTACTTCTATCTCATCTACAAGAGACTGTAGGTCCTCCTCCTCATCTTCTGTCTCAATGGTGACAACCTTTCCCTTTTCTTCCATGGATAGTTTACCGAACCACGGATACCACGGGGACATGCGGACTGGTCCCACCGCTTGCTTATCTTTATTGGGCCTCGATGTCCGAGGCTATAAATCTGACCGTTCCCCCCAATTCTAAGCGATCAATGCTTTCTTGGCAGCAGATTGCCCTAAATCTAGCTCTTAATTCGTGTCTTAGTTGCCTGCCGCTTGCTCCCTTTTTCTTTAAATTGGACATCTCATCATGAATAGTGACACCAACAGTTACTTCTCAGCCTACCCGCGCAATAGCGCAACCCCCTGTGCGTGGGCGTGAACCTTGTGTCATGTTGTTTCTGTGCGCACCTCCCTCATCGCACAGCCCCAAACAGACTCTTTTAGAGTCCCACACTCTGGAGTGCTGAGACTATGCTTCCTATGGCTAGTTAGGTGGTCACACCACCCGTGCAAGAATTCACCTCGCTTGCCAGCATAGTCCGCGAAAAATCCTCAATTGTCTACGCGACTGTTAGCGTTGTGTGTTCTACTCTATGTAGTGCACTCCCCTGGTTACTACATTTGGTGAGGTGCATTCGTAGCCATGGAAACAGAGTCATAAATTCTCGGCAACATTCTTCTAATGCAGTGGTACGATCAAATGTATCTTGCCTTGTCATCCTTGGTTTATCAGTGAGACATGCCTGCGTGATATCATTTTCTAGCCTTTTGATCTCAGCATCCATCAAAATGCTTTTCTTCCTTAATCGTACCTGATCCTTTTCGAGTTTGTGAAGTTTAAGGTTCCCTCACTGGATGGCTTCCTGAATCCTTATGTGTTCTACCTCGCATAGATGTGTGATTTCTTCCTTCTGTTCATCACGCATTGTCACTACTATAGGGTCCAGTATGTGTAGATTCCTTTTTGTATTTTCTTTAGTAATTACCGTCTCCATTCTATTCTGCTCCTTTGGAATCCTGTCTGCGTTCAGGGTTTTATACATGGTCCGGTAGGCACATCGAACTGCTGGCACGCATAATTCCCAATCATTTCATCTTTCCTGGTGAACCTTGTTCAATACTCTGCACACCCTATTGAAGGCTTTGTCGTGGAGAATTGGTAGCACGTGTCACCTTTCCTGCTGCTGTGATTTGTTCCAATTCGCTATGCTGGGGCTGTTGTGTGCTTGTGTGGGTTTTACAGCATATGTCTGTACCCATCGAGAAAGGTGGGCGCAAAAGTTGTTCCGTCCCGGTTGGTTGACTTGCATTTGAAGCTATGGTTTTCCACACCGTAGGCACATCATCCTTCTGCATCTACGCCAGTCCTCGAAATTTCCTTGATGTGTACCCCACCATTGTGCGGGTGTTGCACGCAGTGCCCATTTCAGTGCATCAAACTGCTATTGTTCTAGTATTGTGCTTTCAAATTTGCTCATAAATTCATCCACTGCTGACAATCCATCATATGTCAGCAACTCCCTTGCCTCTGTTGTTGCGCAACGCAATGACTTGATCATCATGTTGCAGTTCAGCATTGTTACTTCGTGTAGCTATTTTTGCCATCGCTCTATCTCTTCATCTGAATCAGTAGTGCAGGAGCTTTCGCGCTCCCATGAAATCCTTCCATCTGCGGTTGGATTCACACAATCCTCTCCTTACGCAGTTATCTTGTAAATACAGTTGAGATCATCATCACTATTGTCATTGCGCACCGGTTTAGTGTATCGTGCTCCTTCGGCTGGATCTAGTGGTACTACCATGCATAGTGACTTTTTCTCAAAGATCATTTTGCACTTTTTCATATTTATGACTCCATTCATATCAGTGGCCTAGTCTATTCCTAGTAGTGTAGGATAGGGATTGCTGTCATCGACAATCTCTATCACTTCAAAATCCGCCTGCGCGCTCGCACCTTCAATATCGACTATTACCCCTTGTAATCTTCCCATGGACAAAATATTTTGTTGGTTCACCATTCATAACTGAATAGGGGACCATTGTAGCGTGGGTCTGCTCATGCGTTCCCATGTTTTCTTTGGTAGTACATTGGCGTCTGAACCCAGATCCAGGATTACCTGATCCATTTCGTACTCACCTATTTGCAGAGTCAACCTCATCTCCCTTCCTATGCACAATTCATGCTTTCCAAGTTTTCAGACCACACGCAGTTCCCCTGACCTTTCGCACCTAGTGATAAGTTCCTATAACCCTTTGACTACCTTGCTATTGCGTAGCAGTTTCATGCATGTCTCCAGAAAGGTAGTGAGCATTGAAGGATCCATCCCTAGTTCTAATTGATTTTGGCTACCTAAAGTGGAGGCCTCCGTGAAGCTCTTCTTAGCTTCCATGAATGTCTCCTTCGTGCGTTCTAAGTCAAACTCGGGTTCCTTTGTAGGAGCCTTGCGAACCCACATGCTTTATTTTGGCTACTTCCCTTTACCATCTCTCGTGGTCATACCACTCTTGAGCATCATGTTTGGGTCTTCTTCACGCGGTTCACACCTCATTATTTGTAAATTCTGGGTTGGAGGGGGTTGGAGTACCCCCTTTTCGTGCATCCTCACTATCAGTGAAGGGAAATCTTCTGTCTCATGATCAAGCTGATTATAGTACCAACATGATATCCTAGTTGGGTTTGTACAATCACAGGCATAATGCCTTGGCCCTCCACAATTGTAGCAAAGTATTTGGCCATGACCCCTTCCTGGTCCCATTCTGCCTCGACCCTGACCATGCCCCTGAAACCTAGTGTGTGCCATCCCTGCATTTGGGTTAGCTCACGTTTCGGCCTACACCCTATAGGTAGGAGTCTGATCCATCATTAGTTCATAGCTTCAGCAAGTGCGTTTGTCATGGCCTACTGACCTACAAAAATTACAGAATAATTGTTGGGATGTCTACGTATACTTCTGCAACAAATGACAATTATCCATGGTGTGTTTTCCTCCTATCTGGTAGATCACGCACCATAATGTAGACGTCGTGCTCGACCCTGCCTGTGCCTCTGGTCTTAATGGCATTGGCCCTTCTCCTACCAAGTAGTTCACAAACACTGGATAGTGGTCCTTGTCATGCCCTTGGCCTTTTCATTTTGTGCACCGTACTTCCTTGTGCACCTCTGGCCGAGGTGTCCTATCCTATTT
>APFE031503914.1:908-25415 GCA_000404065.3 Pinus taeda | reverse complement strand
TGTTTTCCACTGTCTAGAGAGGATTCAAAGTCATTGTTTGCCCTCTTTAGCTTCTCTTTTTTCTTCCTTGATCATTCATCTCAGCTAAAGGCATCAGCACAAACTCCTAGCTTTCCCCAAAGACCCACCTGCAAAACCTGAGCTCAATTCCCGCACCCTGAATTGCACTCCCTCCAATTGCCACCAAAAACCCCAAAAACTTTAAATCAACCCTCCTTATCAGTTTACTAGCCTAATATCAGTGTTTCTAATTGGTCAACTCATCCTATTGAAAAATCCACTGAATTTGACCGGAGAGAGCCTTATCCTGCCTCGTAGGGCTAGCTACGAGGCTGAATGGTTTGATGTAGCCTTGAGATTTGTCTATCTCAGCCTAGGTGAAATTTCAAGTGCTAACAGGTGCCATTAATGGATTGAAGATCCAATGGTGGGGTTCGATATCAGTCTACTACTTGTAAAACCTTAATTCACAACTCTCTTTAATCTCATTCTTCCTCCCACTTGTGAAAACTGAAAATATGCTACTCGTTTTCCCTCTGCCTTATCAAAAGTGAAAATTTAATTCACAACTCTCTTCAATCTCGTTTTCTCTCCCACCTCGTGAAAAGTGAAAATATCTACTTGTTTTCCCTCCACCCTATGAAACGTGAAAATATACTACTTGTTTTAGAACGTAAATGAAGATTGGAATTGGGAGGGCTTTGTTACATCAAAATTAAGGCTAAAAAATTGGAATTGGGAGGGCTTTGTTACATCAAAATTAAGGCTGAATTTTTTCAAAAATGTTAAAATTTCACTCCCTAAAAAACAATAAATACAATATTTATAGAGTAAAGAGTAGATGAGTAGGTGTAATGTAAGTATGTAAACAATTCTAAATATGGGCTTAGTTAAATAATAATAGTAATAATAAAAATCAAAAGTATGGGGATGAATGCAAAAATCTAAATGTTGGCTCAATTAATAATAAAAATAATAAAATTCAATTTGTTATATTTTGATTTTGTTATTAACTTGTGAATAGGTTTTGTTACAATACCATGAGCCAATACCATGGCTTATCAATACCTCAAGCCCAAACACCATAACTTATTTCACAACCAAAATATTTTATAACAATATGAAAAGATTCTTAACCATGGATATTCACCCCCCACTTTACAGTGGATATTATTAACTTGTAAAAAATTGGTTTTTTTATAATACCATGGGCCAATACTATGGCTTATCAATACCACATGCTCTAAAAATATAACTTATTTCACAATCAAAATATTTTATAACAATATGAAAATATTCTTAACCATGGATATTCATTCTCACTTTACCATGGATATTATTAACTTGGAAATAGACTTTGTTGCAATACCATGGGCCAACACCATGGCTTATCAATATCACATTCCCAATAAGCGTAACTTATTTCAAAATCAAAATATTTTATAAGAATATGACAGGATTCTTAATCATGGATATTCACCCCGGTTTTGTCATCGATATTATGAACTTTTGAATAGGATTTGTTACAATATGATGGGCTAATACCATGGCTTATCAATACCACACGCCAAAAAATCATATCTTATTTCACAATCTAAATATTTTATAACAATATGAAAAGATTATTAACCATTGATATTCACCCCCACTTCACCATGGATATTATTAACTTGTAAATAGGCTTTGTTACAATATCATGGGCCAATACCATGTCTTATCAATACCACATGCCCAAAAACCATAACTTATTTCACAATAAAAATATTTAATTTAATTTAATTTTATAACATTTTTTATTTGAAGCTAATAGGAAAAGGGTTGTAATTAGTTTTCAGATATATTATAAACCCTATGTCCTCAAGACTACTAAAATTATTCCCATATAAATTAAATTAAGGTTTTAATAAAATTAAAAATGAGAATACTTTTGTATTTAAAGATGTGAAATTTATATAATACAAATATTAGTAAGAACCAACATAGATCTATATTAACTAAGGATCCAAGTGATGATAGCAAGAAAAGTGAAGGGAAGAGAGGGGAGGGAGATAGTGACAAAGATGGAGGTTGAAGAGAGAGAGAAAGAAAGAGAGAGTGAGAGAGTGATGGGGGGAGATGGAGAGAAGGAGGTAGGAAGAGAGAGATGGGAGATAGAGAAGAAGGGGGGGGAGAGAGAGATATGGAGTTGGAGGGGGAGAGAGAGAAGAAGAAAGGGGGGGAGAGAGATATGGAGTTGGGGGGGCAGAGAGAGGGAGGAAAGAACTAAGGGATAGGGAGATAGAGGTGGAGAGATTGAGGGAGTGACAAGGGATAGATGGATAGAGAGAGGGAGAGAAGAGAGGAGGGAAGAGAGAGAATAGGTGGGGATAAATATAGGGAAAGAATGGAAATAGGCAGAGAGGGAGGAACAAACATGGAGGGGGGAGAGAGCGAAAGTGATGGGGGGGACAAAGGGAGGGGAGAGAGAAAGGGAGAGAGAGGACTAAGAGAGAGGAGAGAGAGATGAAGTTGGAGGGGGAGAGAGAGGGAAGGAAGAAGAAAGACATAGAGAGACAAAGGTAGAGAGAGAGAGGGAGTGACAAGGGAGCGATGGAGAGAGGAGAGATAGAGGGAAGAGGGAGAGGTAGAGAGGAAGAGGGAGGGAGAGAGAGTGTGTATGTTTGGGGGGTGATATAGAGAGAGGGAATAAGAAAGAGACACATAGATAAAAATATAGATATTATATAGTATTACATAACCATCCTAGATCCATCTTAATCTGGATCTATCAAGTGCCAAAAAATTGGTTTTCACATCGACAGATTGGATCCCTCTCTGCACTTGATAGATCTGGGTTAAGATGGATCTTGGTTGGCTTAATAATTTTGTGGTTGTATTTGATAAAATAACACCTTTTTTTATTGTTGTGTTTGAAAACATTTTTTCCATATTTGGTGTATTTATCATATTTGGTATACTATGTAGTGCCAAGGAATGCTGGAGTGTTAAGGCAGTAGGCCAAGATGTGTTAGGTGCTAGGGTGAGCTAGGGAGTGTTAAGGGGTGTCAGGGAAACATAGGGAAGCACTAGGTCAAAATGCATGGAAATGAATGAATACGAGGGTGTGAGAGGGAGTTTCAATGAGTTCTAGGTGTGTTAAGGAGGGAGTGACAAGGTTATATGCTAGACAATTCTAAGGTATGCTAAACTACCAAGGCATGTCAGGAAGTGCCACGGTGTGCTAGGGAGTGTCAAAGCATGCCAAGGAATGTAGGGGATGTTAACACATTCCACATAGTGCCAAGGAATTCTAAGACACGTCAGGTGCTATGGCATGTCAAGTTTTAAATTGTGTTGCTTAATTATTTTAAACCAAGGTTGGATGTAATGATCCTTGTCTTGGTAACTTGTTAAGTGGGATGAGTTGAGATTATACATGAGTACCCTAATATGAGTTACAATTAGTTCTTAGGTGAACAAGTCATATGTTGAATTTCCATAACAAATGAGAATCCGGGTTTGGCCTTAGAATTTTTTATGCGAACACACTCAAGTGCCACAATACATCTACTATGCAGAATGAAATTTGCCATGAATGGAAAATCAATGGATTGAATGCACATAGTTTAGGTTCTGCCACATCTTCATATGTTAATGCTTATTATTGTGATATACAATAGCCATTTATATGTCTGGTGTAAGACTCTCTAGAGATTTCTATCCAACAACAACATCTCTGTCATAAAAGGTGTATTGTTAGAGGTTGCTCCATCAAAAATAGCAACGAAAAGGGACCTTACTATGCACACAAATGAATAATTAAGAATATTATTATCTATGAGTGCTTACATGAAGGTATGGGATAAAATTACATAGGTAGCGAACCTTTTTGTTCAACCAATCAAGATCTAGAAAGGAAAATGTGTGATTATATATACATGTGCGATAGTATTTGGAGAAATGCCAACCTAACCCACAAATTTGTTGACATTTTGTTGAATCTAACCCTATAATTGTTCCTAAAGTTAATAAATAGGTAAAATAGGATTGACTTTTCAATACAAAATATAAAATTGATAGGATTAGGGCCAAATTTTGGAAGTGTGAAAATTGGTATGGTTTAAAGGGACTGATCCCTTTGAAAAGTCTTAAATGTGGAAATGAAGGTTGAGCCTTGTTCTAGAACCCCTTTGGGCATCGATCTTAGGAATTGGTGTAGAATGCAACAATTTAGAGTAATTTTGGTAGCAGTGATGTCAACACTTGTATGGTGACATGGGGTTGGAGTTGTCCTGTCAAAGCTCATTGGTCTACTTTGGAGCTTCTCCAGGGTGATGCCTTAGGCACTTTGGAGTACAAGGGCATGATTTGATATTTAGTTTGCATTGAAGAAGCTTTAGAGGCTAGATACTAAAGAGAAACTCCTTTTTTTGAATAGGGGTGCACATGCCACTGAAGAAAGTAACAAAAAGTACACAAATTTGAAACTCAAGTCACATCACTATTTATTACTCTTTGAAACAAGAAATAACTAAAATTTCAAAACTACTCTTCACTTTTTCTTTAGTCTAGAAGGTACAATGAATCTAGAAACATGTACAACAATGTCTCAACTTTCTTAACTCCTAATCCTAATGCACCTTCCTTGCATGGATAGACAAGACAATTAAAGTCTGCCTCTACTGAATATGATATGAGATATGCAAACATGATTCCTTAGCTAAGGCTGAGAATTAATAACTAGGGAAGTGCTCATTTTAACTGTGCATGCAAAAACGAAATAAAGCAATGAGTTTCGCTACTCCAGGTGCCAGAAACGAATCCACTATCTAATGTAAGCGCTTTGCTCAAAACAAGATATTAAGGACTCATAAACTTTGTTGCTTCCTTCAAGAGAGGTGTATGCCAAATAGAACTAAGTTGTCTCACACTATCCTCCAAATTCATTCACATTTAACAGAAGTCTTGTGCCAAGAAAAAGACAAGAGACCAATATCCAACATAATTCATTGAGCAGCCAGAGACCCTTGTGCCCAAATAGAGAGGTAATAAGGGAATGTCAACTAGGGTGGAATCTTTCACCACTGAAATTGACAAGAGATAGAAGGGGTCAAAAACTATTAGACCTAATTCTCAAGAACAAATGAATTAATCCACACTTAGTGATCCAAAATGAATTCAATCCTTCTTTATTTATAGATTTTTCAGAGGGGTTTCATATTCCTTAGTGATTGAGTAAACCTTACTCCAAACCCCAAATTTGGGTTTTTTAAGCCTAGTTTCCCTAAATATTGCCCAATAATTGGAATTTTGGGTTCCCCCCCTTTATGGATGACTATAGCCTACGAGGATGGATAGGATATTACATCCCATTCGTCCTCAATTTGTAGAGGATGTTACATGGCACCTAATAAAAGAAATAGTGCTTTATTTTAGGATGTAATAACTAAATGCTTATTTCTTTCCACACGGGACATACATCTTGCAAAAATGATCATGGGGTACAAATACTACAAAAGGCCTAAATCTTACAAGCATTTTCATAGTCCAAGAATAAAAACCCTTTCATGTGAAGCAAGGTCAGTACCACATACTACAAGCACAAATGACAAATTCAAAAACAATATACTTATTTAATGAAAGAAATGAATCCTATTAGCGCACTTTAAATTGAATAGCTCTTGATTTGTAGTTTCAATCAACATTTCTCAGGTTGGATCATAATTAAGTACTCAATGTTGTTTTGGGTCCAATTTGGGGAAAAGGAGGAGCTCTTGGTGACAATGGGATGATCAAGCTTCTCAGAAGGGAGCTCTACTATACTTTTCAACATACAAGCCATTCATTCTAGTTGAGGAGATATAGAGAAGCCTTTAATAAGGACCTTTCCAATATAAATTTGGAGGAAAATCCATTTTCAAAGCTTAAACATAGTTCTAGATTCAAACAAGAGTAGTCATTTTTTAGAACAATTATTAATTCCCAAGAAATTGTAGCCAAGCTGACATGTTGATCATTTATTCTTCTGCTGGACAAGGAAGCATTTATGAAAAGTCCTTGGCCCTTTGATCCAATATTTGATGTAAATGTCTTGATTAGAAATGTAATAAGAGATTCAATTTATATTAAGAAAAAGAGAAAAGTAGAGGGCCAGTTAATAATTATCTCTAAAAAACTCTCAATAGAATCCTAACATATTTGAAATGGAAAAGGTTAACTCCATGGTTATTTTTTGCTTTAGAAACTTTGCTAATTTCCATGATTGACACATGTATTCATGCCTTGAAAGAAGCTCCAAAATGCTTTTGATATTGGTTGAGGCAAAGAAAATATTGACACAAGAAAACTTATGTATACCCACAGTATGCATGTCAAAATGCATATATCTATTTTGCCCCTGGAAATTCAAATCTCTACCGAGTTAATCTTCACTAATGAATAATGGTTTAAGGCCCTTTATTAAATCTCTATGGAATGATTCATTAAACTACCATAGTATAACCCTTCATCTCTATCTATTCTTCAGGACTCATTCAACCTCATTAACCTTCATTACTTCTTTAATTTATCCTTCGATAAACCTTATGCCACATATATATAACCTTCCCCACTCTTATATTATGGTTATATTTGGACTTACCACATGAAACCATCTATTGGCGCTTCATTTCTATAATGAATCTTTTATAATAGAAATCACAATAAACATACGTAAATCATACCTTTCCGCGTATTCCTTAGACTCTGCACATTACCTGATGCTCCCTTATCACAATTGCAATTCTTCGTGGGTCATAATAACACATGACTCTTTATCACATCGGAGATGTGATAACACAGTTGGACTTCAAATCGAATAAACTACATTCATTACCTTCTTGGGTCCGCTCTTCTATCACACTTCATAGTACTCCTTCTTCTGCTTACATCACATATCACAATATTTATTGCTCACTCCATCGCACCTTCGCATATTGCATTGGTTAAGGGCTAAGGTCTATTCTCATAGATATTTGCGATGCAATCAAACCTCTGATTGCATCAGTCATCACAATCATAGATCGCAATCGCTTGTGGTCGAAGTTCATACCCAATTGGAATGTCGTGATGCAGGATTCAACAACGACCCTCCACCATTGATCAGAACATTTGATCCAACGATCGACAATGACATCGCTTATCACAAATTTCAATAACTTAAAGCTGGTTCATTTACTCATGCGATGTTGTGATGCAATATTAATGCTTTGTTCTCAGCGACTTGATCCTGTCCGTTGATCTTCCCAATCCAACAACCCTTATACATCGATGCTTTACTTATTGACCATCTCTTTACTTGGGTTTTATGACATTTCTTCAATGTGTCTCCGTGGTTTGGTTATTTCAGTGGTTCTTTGTCCTCCATTGTTCCGTTGCACGACTCCCTCCTGAGCTTAACTTCGCATGTTCTTTAGCACAGTCCCTCTAGAACATTACTTTGGTTTTGTAGTCAGTTTATGCTCCATTACGATCCTCTGTCTCATTCTTCTTCACTATGTATTCTACCGAACTCTGCCTGCATACATATATTATATAGAATCTCTAATACAAATAGAATTTACCATTCCATATTGAATCACACACTTACACACTCGGAATCGAATTCTCTGTATATAAACATATAAACAAATGATTACATATTGAGACTCTTTGTCCCTCTCTGGCCCGATTCTTCTAATTAGTGGCCTCTGTTTACAATATTCTCGTAGGCTTATAGTCACCCTCTACTTAGCTTGGTTATCTATCCAACCATCTAACCTAACTTCTGATTATGTCTTTTTGGCTTACATTTATACAAAGGGATTCTAAAACCAATTCCTAGTTTAGATACATAAACTCCTCAACAAAATTCTAAAATCTCTTCCTCGTCCCTAAGGATCCTCTCCAATCCTCAAAATCATGAACTAACTCCTAATTGATAAAATATACAAAATGTCCAAAGAGGTCTAGAACTATGAGATAAGGGTAGCATGACATTTGGCAAATTGGGTTGAAAGGAAAACTTCCAGGAAAAGCCAAATGGCACACCTAAGAGAAGGTGGAGGAAAATTTTCGTCACCTCATTCAGTAGAATCTTTTGGGGACCAAAAGCCTCCAAAAATGGGGAGGTGTGATCCATATTGGAACATTATATTGTTTTTCATCCATCTCTATTCTTTCATAGTGGAAAAATTAGAGGAAACAACTCACAAGACCATTTTTATCAGTAGGACCCAGTTTAGTTAATTGGGGTATGAAACCATCTAGGAGTAGTTTGAAGCATTAAAAAACGCCTTTTTTGGGTAAAACAATTCTACTTTAATGTGCCACCTTTTTCCTATTCTACACATAGATACATTTCCGTTGGCATATGAATAACCTCAATCGGAGTCTATATGCAAAATTTATGCTACTCAAAAGTTTACCTTCCTATTTTGACAACCATAATTTGATATGATGCCAAATCAATCCCCACTACTTATGGAAAAGGGGATAGCCTTGTGATCATGATGAAGAAGACTCCAGAAGAGTCCATATTGTAACACTAGTTAAGAGTTGAAGGAGTCAAGCCTAAGCACTATTGGGCTTCAAGTTGTGTTATAACCAATCCAATAGGAGGAAAAGGGGTTGCATTCTTTTCGAAGGCATTTTTTCCATAAATGAGTATAGTAGCCGATAGGGATAGGGGGACAAAGATATAGAGGCTTTGTGCACTTTAGTAGCCCATGAGCCCCATGCCTTTATGCTTTCTACTTGCATCCATTTTCTATTCAAAGAAAGAGAGCAGATTGGCCTCTCCTTCTAGTTGGGTTTTCTTCCGAAAGGGTTTTCCAAGATATATCTTGTGTCAATTCTGGTTTGTGACAATTTATTTCGTTGTTCGCTATTTTTTGCATAATTATAATTGCATGCACACACAATAAATATTAGCATATAGATCCATAAATCTAAAGAGATATAAACCCTCATAATGTAGATTTTTGAATTTTGAGTATAACTTAATTAAATCTGTTGTGATGAATTGTCTAGTGGAATATCCACAACAATTTACAAATCACAAAAATGTTGAAATATGTAATTATATTCGCTCTTCATAATGTCTTATGTACTATTGATTTTTTGTATTTAATGTAAAGAAAAAGAAAAAATATTATTGTGGCATGGGTTTCATGCTCAAGGTCAATTTATTTATAGGTCAAAGCACCATTGTGTGCTTCTAGGATTTTTCATTGAGTCAAAGAAGTCAAATACTAATTATCATATGTAAAATACCCTTTTGGGCATTTTGTATCAAGTCAAAGAATTTATTTAGAGTCAAAAAGTTTCGTAATCACCCTCCAAGACCAAGTCTGCTTGCAAGAAGACAATTTGGCCTACAAATATGAAGTTGGCCTCATAAAGGCAATTTGTACCCCCTGGAAGCCTATATATAAGAAGCATTTGACCTCACTTGGAGACATCAATCAATCAAGTTCAATCTCAAGAAGATAAAGAAAGAAAAGGAGAGAAGGTCAAGGAGAAATAAGGAGACAACAAGGGAAGTCGAAATCTCATGTTTTGAACTCATTTCTTTCACACATGCGAAGGGAAGCTAGGGTTTTTGCTGCATCAAGGATGAAATTTCAGATATACAAAGAAGACTGAAAATTATGATCAAGAGAACAAGACACATTATCTTTTTTACTATGGAAAAGAAGCAAGTCAAGTGAACAAGAAAGGAGGCCTAAAATAGCCTCTTTCTCCCACACATGTGAAGTTGTAGCTATTGTAGGAAGGGCTCAAAATTGCATACCTACAGTGAAGGCTGAAAATGTTGTTGGGGAACGAAGTTGCTAAAGAAGTTGCTAGAAGGTCAAAGTTATTTGTTGGAATCTAAGGAAAGAAGAAAGGTTGACTTGGTATTGGAGGGGTCTCTGTCTTTGGTCTAAGGTTCTTGGAATTTGTCATTTGAAGATTCTATAAGAAGAGAAGAATTCTTATGGGTTTTCATTTCTAAGAGGTTTTGGCCCTAGATAGCAACCTATATCTTGTGTCCTCTTTTTCTATTGATCTTCATAGTTTGGTAGTTGTTTGATGATAAGAACATTATAATAAATCAAGAAGAAGAAGATAATTACAAGTACATCAAGTTTAAGTAAAATAACATCACAAGAAATTATCAAGTATAGAGAAATCACCCTAATCTAATTGCCATAGATTTCTCAAAAACATAATGGTGCTTGAAGGAGTAAAGGAAACCATCATATTTTCTTTCTTTCAAGCATGTTATTCATCCTCCCTTGCAATGTGACCTAAATATTCAACCTTATGAGCCCCAAAAGCACATTTTGAGTGCTTCAAGGATACTTGGTGGGCCCTAAAGGGTTGCAAGGACACAACGTGCTCCATGTGTGATTCTGATGTTTTACTATAGATCAAGATATATTTGAATAATAACACCATAAAATTTCATATGAAGGGTTTGAAAATATTGTTCACGAGATTCTTGAAAGTGAATGGAGGATTACAAAGACCAAAATGCAACGCTAGAAACTCATAATGACATTTATGTGTCCTAAAGGTTGCCTTAGGTATGTATGCCTCTTTCATCCTATTTTGGTGGTGTCCTAAATGCAAATCAATATATAAGTTTTAAATCTTTACAGGCAAGCATTGTTCACTTAGACAATTTTTAAAACATAATACTAAACAATGACAATCACACATAATACATAGAGATTACCTCTGAAACCCTTAACTAGGAAAACCAACAAAATGATTAGAGTCATACCTCTAAATTTATTCATTATCTAACTTCATCATTTACATTAAATTACAATATATAGGATTCCATGACATTCAAAACCCTAATCCATTGACCTATATTACATTCCTTGATCGAAATTACTTTATGACATGATATAAAAATATTGTCTCTAAAACACCGAAAAAAACCAAAAAACAACCCTTTCCCCCATATCAGTGTCCAATACATGGATCCAATCATTTAAATAATATAATGCATTCCCACCAAAAGCTTCATAACAAAATTTTCTCTAAGAAGTTCATCAGTTATATCATCAATAATTGGGATAGAAAATTTTCCCTTGAACATCACTTATTGAGACACCTAAAATCAAGACACATGTCCCAAGTTCCTTCCTTATTTAACACCATGAATACTCATGATCAATAAGGATTTGTACTAGGACATATGCAATACGACTCCATTAATTCTTGAATGATATTTTTTTATGCAAAAGAGTGTCGATAAGGATGTACATTTGGTGGTTGAATTGCTAAAATAAGGGGAATACCATGGTCATATTTTCCACAAGAAGGGGTTAAGATATTTTGTGTATGAAATATCTGATAATGTTAATGGAGGACTAGCTATAAGCTTAGGTGCATTTTTAGTGTTAGACTTTCCATAACCTATATGGCATTAAATTGGGAAATAATGCCAAATTGGCCTTTCTTTTAATAACTTCTCCATTTGATGAATGATAACTGTTTGAGGAGGGCCTACCTAAAGTAGAGTGTGTGTACATTACCTTATTTAATGAAACTCATATATTTTTCCTTGAAATCCATGTTGATTGGTCCCAAAGTGTGTAACCATTTTTTTTTAATACTATATCACAACCACACATATAGATGGAAAATATATGCATTTTAAGATGTTAGTCACCCATTTAGAATTTGAAAATTTCACATCTGCCTCCACATTTCACCATACCTCCATTGGCTATCATGATTTGGAAGTTGTGCACCAAGTGGACAAAACAATGGGTTTCTTCTGCCACTGCTTATGAATGAAATTGTGAGTACTGGCATTGTCAACTAGGACTATGAGTTGTTGATGCTTCATTTAGCCCATAGCTTTCAAGGTTTGTTGATTTGAAACCCTATAATGCACACAAAGAGATTAGGGTTATTCTAAAAGGAATTGAGGTTCACTATTTACCTAAGTAATAATGTTGGTGTTTTCAACCAATAACTATAGTGTTTCTTCAACATTTATGTCTTTTGTCTTAGGGATGGAATGGTCATCAGTTTGGAATATTTTTTATTCTTTACATTTATGAATTGAAACATATTATTCATCACAATTATATTAGAGCTGACATCTTTGGAGGTATTCCATTTTTGTTAGAGACAACGTCTTTAAAGGGCTAATTTTGGGTTGTTCCTAGAGGATTAAATTTTGGATTTCAAGTGTGGGGAATGAAGGAAGGTTTTTAGTTTGTGTATTCATCACTATCTTTTCTTCTAGAGCCTTTTGATATGCTTCAAACCATGTAGTAAGGTGTCTCTAATGGTTCTTAGCTCAAGTGGTTGGGATTCTGGCTTGCCACCCCATCCACCCAAGTTCAAGTCTCTGGAGGCATGTTATATCTTGTATTGATTAGGCTCAAGGAGTAGGCGGTCCCAGGGAGTTTTCACTCATCCTGTGGTCAATATGGGATGTCTCAACTCTTGCTTAGTCATTGGGTATTTCCTGTTAAAAAAAAATGTTGCATTCTGACTTGCGCTCAAATTTCCTCCTTGAGGCCACTAATGAAACATATTTTATATAAATATATTAAGTTCTCTATACCAATTGGTAACTACTTAAAGAGTACCATAAAGTCTATGTCTAACTTGTTTTGCATATCTTGATACGTTGCCCCAAATAATGAGTATCTCTCTCAATCTCATTAAAGCAAATTTGGTCCAAAAATGAACCTCCTAAAGAAATTATAAAATAATAAACTATATATGACACATCACATTGCCATGTAATATAAACTAATCTGAAATTACAAAATGTAATTTAAATAATAATAAAAAATTTAAAATTTAATACACATAAAATAAATGATACTAAATATCGTACAATAAATTACTTTTATTATTATACAATAAAAAATATATATAGTATAGTATGATATAATATATAATTATAATTTTGTATTATTGCTATTTTTAATTTTGTTTTTCGGGGAAAGAAATCAACCTCCCTCTTAGCTTAGGGGCTAGAGTGAGGTTGTTGATGCCTTGATGCCTAGCTAGCATATAGGCATACTCACTTAAGAGTTCACAAGGCTCGAAGCCAATACAAAAATATTTATCAAGGCATTATAGCTCATAATGTCACTAGTAGTGATTTGAACTTGGGTAGGGAACAAAACAACCATTCCACCCAACCACTTGATATAACCCCAATTGAAAATTTATAATATAAAAATTATGTTTATTAAATAATAAAATTATAACCACATTAAAAATAATTATATTACAAATTAATATTATAAATAAATGGCACTCTCTAACTATTAGATGTTTGGAGTTATCGTCCCTTTCAACCTCTAACATGTCCCAGGCAGAAGAAGTCTTCCTACATAGGATATTCCCATTATAGGCCCTTCCTATCGAAGAAGGCCTGAAATATTTGGGTTTCTTTGTAAACCTAATTGCTACAAGAAGGCATACTAGTGTTGGTTATTGGAAAAAATCAAAAAGCATCTTAAATCCTGGAGTTTCAGATGGTTGTCTTGAGTAGGCAAGCTAGTCTTAACAAAGTCTATGCTTGAATACATCCCAATCTTTTGGGCTTCTCTGTCATGGATTTCGAAGGGCACTCTTGAAAATATCAGGAAGATATGTTGTAGATATTTAGGGTTGGTCAAAAGGAAGGCATGTTCTTTGCATGGGTTAGATGGGATCAAATATCACTCCCAAAAGATTAGGGAATGTGGGGCTTAAAAATATTCATTTCTTTGCTCAAGCCCTTGTTGCTAAGGTGGGATGAGGCTTGATTTCATCCAAAAGCATATGGATGAATGATGTTTCATACAAATACATTAGTCCTCTTCCCCTCATAGATTGGATCAAATTACAAAAGAATTTCATTGAATAAAATTTATGTCACATGGAAGGCATTCATCCAATATTTTGGTATTATTGAAAGGGGATTAGTTTGGAAGGTTGGCACAAGAGATCAGGTTTGGCTAGGCAAGGGTTCATGGGTCAGTTGTAATGAGCATTGCTCCCTGCCCCAAAACCTTAGGGACCATTTACATGAACATATTATTCACTCCCTAGCCCAGATCATTGATCATGACCAATCCTCCATTTGGGAATAATGCTAGATGATTGCACAACAACTTCAGCTCCCACATCAGTTTTGACATCATTGGAAGGTTTTTCATTTCTGTCCTCTCCTCTGCACATGTTAGAATTTGATACAAAGAGGATTCCTCGGCTTGATTCCATGTTGCTAATGGTATCTACTACCCTAAGATTGGTTATTTATATATAAATGCACATCAAAGAAACAAACAAGAGAAATTGTGGTGGAAGAAGATTTGGAAGGTTCCTTCCCCTGCTAAAGCTCACTTATTTCAATGGTGTTTACTGAAGAACAAATTTCCTACATATGGAAATATGCAAAAAATGGGATTTAGTGGCCCATCATGATGCCCCCTTTGCAAGAACACTAAGGAATCTATTTTTCATTTATTTGTGGGTTGTCCTTTCTTTTTTGCTGCCTGATCTGAAATTTTCTCAATTTATAACATTCACAGGGAATGGAAAGGTAACAATTATGTAGATGCCTGGAAATGTTTTCCCCAAAATCTCTTCGCAACTTTCCCCTTCTCATATCATGGGGAATTTAGTTGGCCCAGAACGATACAATTTTCAATGACAAGTTCTCTTCTCCCTATTTGATTGTTGGAAAAGCATATGTAACTTTCAAGGCCCATTTCGTTCGAATCAATTGACATGTATTTTCCATGGGATTTCTTTGATGGTGCAGCATCCCCTAATGGCAATTATGGAGGTGGTTCCATCATTTACCTTTCTAGCACACATCATTTTACTCTTAAGATTAGTTTGGGGAATGGAAAAAATAACTTTGTTGAACACATGATCCTAAAGTTACTATTGATCTTTGCTATGAAACAAAACATCCGCAGACTTCATATTTTTTATAACTCCATGACTATCATAAATTGGCTCAACGATGTTTCGAGATGCCACATGCACACACTATGCCTGACTCTTGAGGAGTTACTTCTACTAAAACAATATTTTGATGATATCACTTATTGTCACATTTACAGAGAACAGAACGCAACTGTTGATGCCCTCTCTAAAGAGGGCATTGCTCAAACTGTGGGAGAATGGAAGATTTATGAAGTCCTAGACAATGAAGTACACTTTCTTACAATAGGCCCTGCATAAGGGATGCAGTTCAACAACTACAACTTTATATGTGGATATTCTATTTATAACAACTTTTTGATACTTGGTGCATGTAACTTTTTTATTTTATTAATGGAAAGTTACGATTTTTTACTTGGAAAAAAAAAATGTTTGAAGTTCTTTTTTATCAAATCATGATATTTTATTATTTGAAATGTGTTTTTGATTGCATATATGGATTCAACATCATGGAAAACTTGATGGCACTTGGATCGTGGAGAGTTTAGAACTCAAACTTGTAATTTCAAGATATTTTTGTTTTTTTGAATTTTAAGCAAATTTGACCAAAATATGCCCAAAAAAACTCTAAAACATTTAATAAATAAACTATGACTAAATAAATATTTTTATGTCGAGAGAACCTACATTTTTTTATCATCTTTCTAAGTGGGTCAAAATCATAATATTCTTAATATAATATTTTATAATTTACAAGTGTTATTTTATATAATTTATAACCATATATTATGGTTAAATCACGAGGCACATTATAATTTAACTAATCCAAGTCTGGGTGTGAAGAAGGACCCTTCCAAGACCTTTTACTTTCGTGATGTGTTAAATTGCATTTTAAAAGAATATTAATGAATACATCTGCATGCGGAAAATAAGAGGAACATAACAATCATCAGCACATGAAAACATAATTGTTGATAACGGAGTTCGTCCAAGAGGGACTACGTCTCCGGGCCCCAGTGTCAAGATGGTGTAGGCCGCTGCATTAAGTGCTGTCAATAGTGATGATGTACACGAAGATGATATCTTGATCATACAAGGAAAAATGCCCTCATGCAAGAGTGGCTCTAAGAGATGTTCCATAACTGAAACTCTCAAATAAAAGACTCTTATCAATATGACATAAAAACATGTATAGTGAGCATCCCACCAACATGGCGCAAAAGGAATCTCAATGCAAAACACATGCATGACGAAAACAAGAGTATCCCAGCAACATACAACAAGGGATCTCAAAGCATAACATAAAGAATTATGACAACAAGTACATCACATAGAATATTCTGCATCAAATCAAGCAAGGAATCATGACAACATGTAATAAACAAGATCCTGCATCAACATCAATCAAGGATCTATGTAACATAATGCATAAAGAAGAAGTACATGAACACATAATATACCTCACAATCAAGGGCCATCTGAAGAAGTGGATGTCACACTGCTGAGGCTACTCAGACCATCGATCTCAAGGGATTGACTGTATGAAGACGGTTTCTCGCACATGAATGTGGACATCTGTACTAGCACTTAGAAAAATGACTAGAAGAAGAAATGAGAGAATAAGAAATCTAAAGACACCATCATATTTTTGGCGTCGAATAGTGCTGAATTTATTGTCCAAAATCCGAATTCTGAGAAGTTGAGAATTCTAGGCTCAAGGAATATTTTAGATTCCCTTCGGATTCCTCAAAGATTCTGCTCCATGGATGGACAAATTTGCAACTCAGATGGCGAATCTGATCTCGCCATTCCGATCCCTACGGAAAACCATGAAAAAAAAGTATAAACATGACTATATTCCGAAATGTCAAAATTTTACCTCGGGAAAATTTCATGGCTCATGGTTCCACTCACTATTTTCACTGAAATCATGGTTTCACATGCATTCTGGAAATGACCAAAAAATTTAGACCTCTTATGGAGAAACGAACAACACCATTGTGTTCATGGCGACGAGAGGTGTAAAATCCATATAAAATTTGTCAAATTCTGACAAAGTGAAAATTTTGCCCTCCTGCAAAATTCATGGTTCTTGCATTAAAATATTAATTCACTGCCTCGAAAAGTGTGCCCACATTCTGCCTCCTCGAAATCTGTGCAGAAGTAAAAACTCTAAGTTTATAAATAAAAACTTCGGCGGATTTACCAAGGTGATTGGTTAGGAGGATTGGTAAAAATTATTTGTTAATAGGGAGGAGGTCGGGCGGTCAAACCCCGCCCCTCCCGAAATAATATATCACAGTTTCTTTTAAAACTTGAAATGATATATTAATGGGGGTCAGGTCCACATTGGGCGGCCCGCCCCTTAAACCTCGCACTAAACAACAATATCAACGTATCAATATCGACGATCAACAGTTTACGATGGTCATTGGCGCATATATCAGCACCCAATATAGGGTTTTGCCAATATCTATATCGGCGATCAACGCTGATCGGCACCGATTAAATCAACGATCAGTATTGATCAGCCCCGATAAAATTGCCGCGATTCAAGGTGTGTCAGCAACATATGATATCGGGGCGGCAATAAGATTGGCACTTTTACCGAGGTTTCACCGACATATATGTTGGTGATTTGTTATCACATATGCATATTGGGTCGGGGGCGATAGGGTGTGGGCCAGGTTCACTTCCAGTGACCCACCTGCCCCGATATACAACAATATCTATAATATATATATATAATCATATTAATATATATATATATATATATATATATAATATATAATGATATTATATATAATAATATATATATATATATATATATATATATATATATATAAATATATAGTATATATATTATATATATATATGTTTTATGGTTGTGAATTTGCGATTGGTCGGCAGGAGGTTGTGGCCCGTCAGCCTTATAATAATTTTGGTTTATTGTTTTTATATAGTTATTAATAACTATATAATTAAATGAATAACCATTTTCCATATTTTTGTCTCTTATGCAGATTTAGGAGACAAATGAAAGAACACCAAGTGTCTATGCTTGATGGGCTACCATGTGGGTCCCACTTGCTTACTGGGATGCCATGTGGCACACTATGGGCCCCACTTTTCCCCTGTCATGTCAAAATTTGAAGAGCTCTATATTTCGCATACGAGCTCAGTTTGATGAACCATTCACACCACCACGATCATGACGACAAGATCTTCAATCTGGTCATAAGTCAAAGTCATTCTGAGCACTTTGATTTTTGAGCCCTCTTTGTCCTGTGTGTCTCTCTGGAGCCACTTGGATCAATCCTCCACAGTGAGGAGCTTTTGGTCCTCCAAAAGCATGAAAAAAATAATCTGCAATTTTCTCTGTACCCTACCTGCATCACAAGTGTCCTAAAAAGGTCTTGCTTCCATCTCCTTCACCTTTGTTCTTCAGAGCCTTAAGCGACGAGCCAACACCTGCTACTTCTGCAACCTGTAGTACATTGTTTTGCAAATTACATGCTGGAATGACATGACCAACTAAAGACCCAAACGTCCCACACTTGCCATGAGTTTATAACACATACTCAGTGGTCAAGTTTACTACAAGATGGACGCAATACCCCAGCTATGACAACAAGGCCAACCTATCATGGTTGCTTCAAAAAGTGATGGAAAACACATCATCACCACAGCACATGATTTACATATTTAAGGCCAACACTATAGTTTTGACAGGTGATGGAAACATAACATCACTTTCAATGTTTTAACATGCAACTCAAAATACGACTCAAAACATGACCAGACATCATTGTTGTTGACCAAGTAATGGGAACACATCATCACTTTTACACTTTAAAATGCAGCAAATGATTTACAAAAGAATGACCATGAAATGACAACATGTCAAAAAAACCATTTTTCACTTATTAATGTGAATGGGTCACCTCCTTGAGGTGGTTTTACTTGTCGAACAACTGCTCTTCCCGGTTCACGCACCAACGCTTTGTCTTTAAGGCGTTGCTCTGGATGGAGCTTCTAGCAAGTGGATCTTTGATGGTCATTTCTATCACAATCATTGCAGTAGGATTTCTTCCTCCATATCTACTTAACCTGTTTCTTTTCATGTTGTTGAGATGGTATTTCACGCCTCATGAGTGCTGCCATTCTTTTCCAACACTTAGAAAAGGTATGGTTAGGTAAACCACAAAAGGTACATGTTTTTCGATGCCTTGATCTTCATTCATTATTCACAACATGATCATAATCAAAATGAACATTCGAAGATCGAAAATGGTTATACCTTCCTTTGTTGTTTCTGATGTCATTATGGCGATGAGAGCTTGCCTTAGCTCTCTCCCTGCAACGGGCACTGCCATGGGATGATGAGGATGTTTTCACATCATTCTCTTTCCTCAACGATGTCTCTGACGAATCTGACACCTTTGAGCATTCTCCTTTAGTGTATCTCAAGCCTACAAATGGATGTTCATGCACAACCTCCAAAGGTGGAGTTATGCCTTGGTTATTAGCACCAAGTTCTTCTTTCTCCTCGTGCCTCATCCTTGTAAGGAGCCTCATGTTTGCCCCTGTAAGTGGGATCTCCAAATCTCCAACAGAAATCATACTATGAGAAGATGAAATCGAAAGGAAATCAACATCTTTTACCTTCTCTTTCGATTTGGAAAGAACTGATGAGGGTTTCTCATCATCTGTTGTTGGTGATTCGCTTGCTGTCTCAATGCATTTACCAACTTCTTTCCTAACATACCCAAGTCCTGCCTGACGAGGTAATTACTCTAGTTTGATGGGGTTGAAAATGCCTTGGCCATTAATTCCCAACCCTTTTCCTTCATGCCCCATTCTCTTTAACAGTTTAGGGTATGATGTTCAAACACAACGAAATCATCATCAGGAAACATACATGAAGATGGAGAACTACTTTTTACCTTGCATGGGTCTTGCTGCAGCTTTTCCAAGGCATCGTCCTTTGCTTGCAGCTGTCGTAGAAAAATTTGTTTCTCCTCTTTCTCTTCATGTAGATGCATCTTCAATTCATCATTCTTTGTTTGAAGATTATGCTTGTTTTGCTTCAGTTCTTCCATGGCCTCTTCTATGGCTTTCAACTGAAGTTGCAATCGCTTCTTTTCCTCTGTCTCTTTCTGTAGAGGTTCATACAAGATTACGACTTTCTTGGAAATGTTAAGCATTGTCTCGTACATTGCTCTTTCATCCTCTGTCATTGTTCACACTGCAATTCACATCAACACAAAGACCACTTGATCCAGGTCCGGGTGTGAAGAAGGACCCTTCCAAGACCTTTTACTTTCATGATGTGTTAAATTGCATTTTAAAAGAACATTAATGAATACATTTGCATGTGGAAAAGGATAGGAACATAACAATCATCACCGCATGAAAACATAATCATTGATAATGGAGTTCGTCCAAGAGGGACTACATCTCCTCTCCCCGGTGTCAAGATGGTATAGGCCATTGTATTAAGTGCTGTCAATAGTAGTGATGTACACAGAGATGATGTCTTGATCATACAAGTAAAAATGCCCTCATGCAGGAGTGGCTCTAAGAGATGTTCCACAACTGGAACTCTCAATCAAAAGACTCTTGTCAGTATGACACAAAAACATGCATGGTGAGCCTCCCGCCAACATGGCACAAAAGGGATCTCAATGCAAAACACATGCATGACGAAAACAAGAGTATCCCAGCAACATACAACAAGAGATCTCAAAGCATAACATAAATATTTATGACAACAAGTACATCACATAGAAGATTCCGCATCAAATCAAGCAAGGAATCATGACAACATGTAATAAACAAGATCCTGCATCAACATCAATCAAGGATCTATGCAACATAATGTAGAAAGAGTAAGTACATGAACACATCATATACCTCACAACCAAAGGCCATCTGAAGAAGTGGATGTCACACTACTGAGGTTGCTCGGACCATCGATCTCAAGGCATCGATCATATGAAGATGGCTGCTCGCACATGAATGTGGACATCTGCAATGGCACTTAGAAAAGTGACTAGAAGAATAAATGAGAGAATAATAAATCTAAAGACACCATCAAATTTGTGGCATCAAGTAGTGTTGAATCAACTGTCCAAAATCTGAATTCTGAGAAGTTGAGAATTCTGGGCTCAAGGAATCTTTTCGATTCCCTGGGATTCCTTAAAGATTTTGTTCCATGGATGGACTGGAAATATGCAACTCAGATGGAGAATCTGATCTTGCCATTGCGATCCATGCTGAAATCCATGAAAAGCAAGTATAAACTTGACTATATTCTGAAATGTCAAAATTTTACCTCGGGAAAATTTCATGGCTCATGGTTCTGCTGCCTGTTTTCGCTGAAATCATGGTTCCACATGCATTCTGGAAATGACTGAAAAATGTAGACCTCTAATGGAGAAACGAACAACACTATTGTGTTCTTGGTGACGAGAGGTGTAAAATCCATATAAAATTTGTCAAATTCTGACAAAGTGAAAATTTTTCCCTCCTACAAAATTCATGGTTCCCGCATTAAAATATTAATTAACTACCTCAAAAAGCATTCCCGCATTCTGCATCCTTGAACTCTTTGCAAAAGTAAAAACTCTGATTTTATAAAGAATAAATTCAGCAAATTTACCAAGGTGATTGGTTAGGAGGATTGGTAAAAATCGTTGGTTGATAGGGAGGAGGTTGCGCAGTAAAACCCCGCCCCTCCCAAAATAATATATCATAGTTTCTCTTAAAACCTGAAATGATACATTAATGGGGGTTGGGTCTACATTGGGTGGCCCACCCCTTAAACCCCGCACTAAACAACAATATCGGTGTATCAATATCGGCGCTTTTCCGAAATCGACATTTGGCAGTTTAGGATGGTCGTTGGCGCATATATCGGCGCTCGATGTAGGGTTTCACTGATATCTATATTGGCGATTAGCGTTGATCGGCGTCGATAAAATCAATGCGATTCAAGGTGTGTTGGCAATATATGATATCGCGACGGTGATAAGATCAACGCTTTTATCGGGGTTTCGCCAACATATATGTTGGCGATTGTTATCGTGTATGCATATTGGGTCAAGGGCAATAGGGTGTGGGCGGGGTCCACTACCGGTGGCCCGCCCGCCCCGATATAACCCTATATTTATTATATTATATATATATATATATTATATATATATATATATATTTATATATATATTATATTATATATATTTATTATATGATTGTTTTTATGGTTGCGGTTTGCAATTTGGTCGGCAGGAGGTTGTGGCCCATCGGCCTTATAATAATTTTGGTTTATTGTTTTTATATAGTTATTAATAACTATATAATTAAATGAATAACCATTTTCCATATTTTTGTCTCTTATGCAGGTTTAGGAGACAAATGAAAGAACACCATGTGTCTATGCTTGATGGGTTGCCATGTGGGTCCCACCTACTTACTGGGACGCAATGTGGCACACTGTGGGCCCCACTTTTCCCCTGTCATGTCAAACTTTGAAGAGCTCTATCTTTTGCATACAAGCTCGGTTTAACGAACTGTTCACACCACTGCAATCACGACGACGAGATCTCTGATCTAGTCCTAGGTCAAAGTCATTCTGAGCACTTTGATTTTTTAGCCCTCTTTGTCCTATGTGTCTCTCTGGAGCCACCTGGATCATTAACACTATCTTACAATAATCTCATTTAATATATAAAATGTTTATTATGTCGAGAGACTCTACATTTTTTATCATCTTTCTAAGTGGGTCAAAATTATAATATTCTTAATATAATATTTTATAATTCACAAGTGTCCTACGGTTAATCTAATTTAACACACATAACATTTATTATAATATGGAGTGTCAAGAGAATTGAACTTACGACCTCTCAATAACCAATAATTGAACTTATGACCTCTCGATAACAAATGTGCTTTAACTACAAGGACTCTACCAATTGAGCCAACCTTCAAGGTTGATATATGTGTGAAGAATATTACCAATACATGAAGAAAATTTAAGGCTAAACATTTTTATCTTTATATGCTTTTATAATTGACTCAGTTTTGCTAAAATGCAAAAACTTCATAAATTTAAATAAAAAATTCTAGAGTGAGAAAATTAAAATCTTAATTAATAATGCAAATAAGATTTTCTAATATTATTATGTTTAGGTTATTAATGTTTTCAAAGTGTTAGAGCCATTAAAACTTAAAATATAAACTCTTTATCACATTATTTCACTTTTTCACCAAGTTTTTTACCTTCATTTTAAACTTCTTCTCCCAGATTTTTGGGCATCTTTGGAGTAAGATTTAAGATTTAGTTTCAGGTATATTTGTAGAATGGTTTTTTAGGTTTAGTTTGTGTGTGTTGTTTCACTTACCCAAAAATAAAATAGATCGACTTCAACAATGCATCATAAGTAATGACTATTTGATTTTTGTGGATCAAACATGTTCATAATCAAGTTTTGAACCAATGATTACTATGTTTGCATTCAAAGTGATAATGATTTTTTTTAATTATTAATGTAAGTAAAATTTTATAACATTTTTTTAGGTTATTAATGTTTTCAAAGAATTTTAAAAATATTAATAAAACCATTAATTTAAAATATAAAATCTTTAACACATTATTTTATTTTATACATTACTTATTTATATTAAGTTTACAAATTTTGATATATTAATTTATAAAAATAAATACTATGTAGATTTTAATATATTTTATTAAAATAAAATATATAAATAAGAATAAAATACTCACACCCACCGGATGTAGAATAGATGGTGATGGGGTGTATTCTTAAGTCACTTCATGATGTGAAGCTCAGCGGTTCGAAACTACATGGGCAAAAAATCAGTCATGTTAAGGGCTGGTGTGGCCTAGGTCGGGTGGGATCGTCATGTGGTTTTAACGACTTAGACACCCCTGGGTCGCGGTTTCTCAAGCCATGAGTCAAGGCTGATGTAATCTCTATGAACTTAGACCACTTGACAAACAAAAGAAAAAAAATAAAATACTCACATATTGTAATTTATAATTTAAAAAATGATAAATTGAAAAGAATGAACTTAGTATTATAAGATTTTTCTTTAATTTTATGATCATGAGAGAAGATATGAATAAAAATATAATAATTATATATAATATATAAAATTCACAATGTATAGATATTATAAAGTAGCCTAGATCCATCTTAACTCTAGATCTATCAAGCCTCAAGAGGGATCAAATCTCTCCTTAAAAAAAAGAGGCTTTCACTTCGAGAGATTTGATTCCTTCGGAGCTTAATAGATCTAGAGCTAAAATTGCTCTAAACTAGTTATTTTATACAATAAACATGAATGCCACATACCATGAATACATATTTGTAATATGTGAGGAAATGTCTGTTGGGTTGTGTTATATTCTTTCTACGACTAACCTACGTAGTGAATTGGGAGGTTAGAGGGGGGGCGGAGCCCCCCCTTTGTTGCGCCGATTGCGCAATGGGGGGTCATAGGGGGTTTGAGGGGGGCGGGTAGCCCCCCTCTACGGGATTCGGGGCAGTGCCCCGGGAAATTTTTTTTTGGACC
>APFE031503895.1:6115-32849 GCA_000404065.3 Pinus taeda | reverse complement strand
ATTATAGGTGATTTTGAAATACTTTTTATTCTATTTCTTGATTGAGTTAGTATTTTCCCCATTGAAAATATGGTTAAAAAAATGGAGGCTAATGTGTATCTTAAAATTGCTTCACTCAAGCCAAAATCACCACCCGTGGCTCAAGTGAGGTTGGTGTAAGGATGCACAACTTTGGCTAGATCATTGGGGGCAAAGGAAGAAATTGTCTTGAAAAATAAGGATACTAAAAATATTATTACTTCCAAATTTAAGGATAAGTTTTGGGATGATAAGGAGTTAGAGGGAAAAGCGAAGCTGAGGTATTATAAGGAGTTGATAACCCCCAATCCCTAAAACCATAATTATATTTGTGTTTGAACCAAAATTATATTTATGTTTGTCTTGACGAGTGCTAAGAAGAAAATAAATATTACCAAGATTAGAACTAATTCTCATGAGCTTCAAAGTGAGAGGGGACATTGGTCTATTCCCAAGACACCTTGGGACAAAAGAGTTTGTCACCTTTGGGACACTAAGAGGGTTGACCATGGAAAACACTTTTCCTTGGATTTCCCATCTCTTACACACATCCATCCTAATTTTATAAACCTTTTCAACCAACCTTAACTTGTTAAGTCAAAAAAATATAGTGATCTAGATACACTTCTTTCCCTTCTTTCCAATTACAGAAATGAAATGTTAAAAAATCTCAACTAATCTCTTGCTTTCTTAAAGTCCAACAAACCATATTGGTCTTAGTGGATGTTAATCACCACCATCATCATCATGCTAATGTATTATAATATATATTAACTTATAATAGGGTTTCAAAGAATAAAAAAATAATGCATGCACATTTTCTATATATAATTTATATTTTATACTAAAAATAATGAAAAATTCAATAACTAATCACTTGAACTCAATGTTCCTTTGATTCAATAATTCCTAAATGTCTCTTTTGATATCTTATTTTTTTAATAATTAAGCCTTATACAACACCTTATTTACCATACCAAGTGTTTATTATCAATCAATCCCATGTTGAATTGCATGGTTTGGAGGAATTTCAATGCCATGTTATTGAAAAAAATTAAAATATGACATTATAGTAAATTGTACAACTCTTTATACTCATTTAAATTATATTTTCATATTCATACCATTACAAACAACAAATCCTCAAATTTTTGGAACCAATTGAAAAATGCTAATTTCTCTTCCTTTTTTGTTCATAAAACAAATAATACAAACTATCCCTGGGCTTTGGTCAATCTAATCTTCAATTACAGGAATCAAATATATTTAATTATAGAAACCAAATAGAAGGGAATTGGATCTTTATACATTATCATTGAATAATGTTTGGCCATATTTGCTTAATCAATACTAGTTGTTGCTCCATCAATAGATAACATCTCAAATCCATATATATAAGTTGTAAGAAATGAGCCCACATATTTGAAATGAAATATAGTTGAACCTTATTTTGCTAATGATATCGATTAAGAAGGAAAAATCAACCTTGCATTTGTGTTAAACATATAAATCCTTGTGCTTGTTGAGCCAACCAACCAATAAGGTCCACAATGTAGAACTATAGGTAGATTGAGCTTCTTCATTATGGTCACGTTTGAGGTGAGATCTTGGTAATTATTATGCTTGAGGTGAGATCTTGCTAGTGTCCTGTACCAAAATTTATAGTGATAAGTTCGTTATTTATTTGGATCTTAATGAAAAAATTATTGGACTTAATGCAACTAGGATGGATCATTAACTTTAAGGAAATCCCTTCTGGCACATTCTCATATACTGTTATGGTTTTTCTTCCTTCTATATTTATGTATACTTACAACTTTCTTCTTTCAATGAGTCTCCAACAATATTCCATCATGCATTATGTGTTTGTAATAATGAAAAAAAATTACATTCTTTTTCATTTGATACAACACAATATCCTTCCTTAGAATTTTGCAATCATTTTTCTATTGTATAGTCCCACTTAGGGACTTCTTAGTATGCCATCTTTTACATCAATTTTCATTTTATATATAATGTCAACAATGTTATTGGTATTCTTCCAATTATTTGAAGTATGTTATAGTATCGTTTGCCACACTTATTATAATATGCATGATTTGGCTTAATGACATCATCTCCTTCCCTTTTGCAGACATTCTCCATATGAAGAACTATTCAAAAAATAAATTTTGAGTTCACATACACACCTTTTTTTCTAGTATAACTTGTACATATGTGACCACTACTCAAGAAAAACATGTATATATGCTGGTGTCCTTCAAGTAACTAACCAATGGTTTCAATTTGCACCCAAAAAAATTAAATGTACACATAACAATTATGTGGTGGAATTTGTTGGAAGACAAACCCCACTTATTATGCAAGTTGTTGCAACCTACACAAGATTGCAATAGTTGTTAGAAGAAATTGCAAACTCATAGATAAACTATTGCTATATTAAAACATTGATGAATAAACGAAACAAACAAGCAATAGATACAATATGAAATGGGAAGCAAAGACTCTTTTATTGATTGTGGTTTAAGACAAAAAATGGGTGCTTAATTAGACACAAAGGAATATGTAGAGTTGGAGTTTCCATCTTAAATCCTCCAATGTAAGTTCCTTCTTTCTCCTTTTGTTAGTTGTCTCTCTTCTCAAGAAGTTTGTGAGTTGCTTCAATGGTGAAGGCTTCAAAAGTTTGTAATGTGCATTTAACCAACTTTGGAAATCTGAGTGAGTTTCCACATAGATTTTGGTAGCCTGGAAATACAATCCTTCTCTTTCCAAAATAAATCCAAGACTGGTATCTGTAATATTTTCCAAGGTCTTCAAGGGCCTTGTTCATTAAATGAATGTTGATTCATGTTTCTACTCCTCATGTTTGAAGGAAATATGGGGATTACTTTGGGGATTCCAATTACTCTTCGCTAAGTGTATGGGAGTTTACAAGTGGTTTGTTTGAACCTTGTACTTTGTATCTAATATGATCTTTCTAGTTTTACATGTCACTCCTTAAGGAAATATCACTCTTTACAAATCCATGTGACCATCAAGGCACTGCACATCATGAAAAATCTAAAAGGTGACTGTGTAAATTGAAAAATACCTAATATGTAAATTTAAAATCAACTTCTTATGGGTTACTAATTAATTTCCTTAGAGAACCCTTGTATTTTTGAATTAATGATGTTCTATGGTGATCACTGTAGAAATTCTGACTATAGATCAACCTGATAATGCAATATAACTAAAGAAAAATACTATAATCTACTTCTACTATCAATTTTCTTTGCAGAAGCTTAAAGATCTAGCTGAATTAGAGCTGAAAACATATAACCATAAGAAGAAGAATCAATGCACATGAAACACAGAAAATACACAGGGGAAAGCCTCAGCTAAAAACCCCACTATCTGTATTATCATACAAGGTGGAAATAGATCAGAATTATATAAAGCCTTAGTTCTCACAGCTAGCCAGCTCTCAGTACAATCCTCCTGGATGCTCACAGGCAAACAAGGCTTCTCACAAACCTTCTCCTCTTCCCTCCAAGCCTCCTATTTCCTTGTGCAGTTTCTCCTGGGTGATCCTATTGTTACCAAGTGGAACACTGATCACTCACACTGATCTCACACCCTGTAAAATTGTGCAATCCTCAAGGAACCTTATTCCTTCTGCATGCATGGGTTTCCTTTATAGGAGAAAACATGCAACTGATAGTACAATGTCCTTGACATTTAGTTCAACTGGATCTTTCTCAGAATAGACATGCATGATTTAATGATGAGAGAATCTTCAGTTATCTAGAGTACACTAGTTGAGTGCATGCATGCATCAATTGACTGATAACTCACAATTAGTTCCTCAAACAGTTTGGAACTAATTTAGCTGGACTTAACTCAGTAAACTGAGCTAACTAATTACAACTCAAATATAACTCAATCTTATCTCCTTAATTAAGGGATAATCTCCTTAATTTAAGGGATAACTGTTGCATGACTTCAGAAATACTTCTAAATTGAATTTCTCCAACTAATTAACTCAAGATGAATTAATTAATTATTTTTCAAGCAGCTGGTGAGACTAAATTCGAATTTTAATTCTCAATTTTAATTCAAGGACAAATTTAAAATTAGAATATTCTAGATTCTATTTTTATCATTTCTTGTTGCAATTTTCAACATTCCCTCTCAATAAGAAAGGAATTCAACTCAATCGCGATCCTGAACCTTTGGAATGTTCTTTATGCAACACTTCTCTCTAGTGTTATTGCTCCAACAACTCTAGAAACAAAAAAAAACATCCAACCTGAATCAGAATGATGCCTCTGTCATCAAAGTCTCTGACCACTATTGCCTCTGTTGACTGAAAACTTCGCACTTTTGCTGACTCAGCCTTTCTGCACTGTTTTTAATCCTTCTCTGCGCTCTTCAGTATCTGATTGCTCTAGCCTCTGTCACTTTGATATATGACTATATCAATCCCATTGATTCCTCCCGCTACTATGTACTTTGGGCTCCTGTAGCAAGGTACAATCCATGAGATAGAACCTCTCAATGGACCCTGCCTAATTTTAGCCTTCATGGGACTATCACTTCACATCACCCCATGTCACACTTGGAGGTATGCCTGCATGTGATCCCTTTGCCCACTTGGCTTGAAATTCCCCCCTACTGGAGGTCTCTACATGAGTGGATGCCTCCACTCGGTCTCCTCTCAGCATCTTCAATTATGGCTCCTCCACAATTGTTTGAGACTTCTTTTGGGACTGCAGGTTGAGAGGTAATTTACTCTCCCTCTCAACCACCAAGTCTCTAATATTTTCCTTGCTCCTCAAGGCTTTGCGTGCATCTTGAACCTCAAGTGCATACATGTTCTTAACTCGTGAACCGATCTATTTCACCTGTCCCATGGGGATGTGTCTAAGGAAAACCTTTCCCTTACTGAAGACAACATCATAGCCTTTGTCCTCCAACATCGCAATTGATAACAAATTCTTCTTCAGTCTAGGCACATCCTTCACATCTGTCAAGGTGATAAGAGCTCCATGTTCCCTCTGAAAGGCAACTGTGCCCACTCCTAAAACACTATAACTTTCATCGTCACCCACCTCTATGCGCTTCTTGAGGTCTTTTTCCTCTAAGGTACTGAATAAAATTTTATCACCGGTCATGTGGAATGAGGCTCCACTATCAAGAAATCAACCACAACCCATCATCGATGACACCATGCATGCGATGAGGGTGAAGTCCATCTTGAACTGAGAGGCTAATGCCTCATATTCTGATCCTTCCAAGGATCCCTTCTTGGACTTCTTCAATGGGCAATTAGTTGCATAATGACCCATCTCGTGACAATTAAATCATCTCACTTTAGACTTTTTAACTTTCTTCCCTCCATGAGAAGAATTCGATTTGGAATGAGAATGTCCTTCCCTTTCCTTTCCTTACTTTCTAAGGCCAGATTTTCTTCATCATCCTTGGATGAAAAACCATCTCTTGTGCACCTCCTGATCTCCTCCTGCATGAGATCCAATCACAATCATTCCCAATCTGATAGTTTCTCCCTTCCATTCACAGATTCCTAATAGTTATTCCAACTCTTTTGAAGGCCACGGAGAGCGAGGCTCACCATATCATCATCGGCAGTAGTTATTCCCACACTTCTAAGTTCATCTCTGCAAGTGGTGAGCTTGTTCAGATATGTGGAAATAGTATTGCCATTCTCCATCTTGATTCTTTAAAGCTTGTCCTTGAGTGCTGATTTCCTCTGGTCGCTACTGTTCTGGTAGAGGTCCTTCAATGTCTTCCACATTGAATGTGGAGTATCCTTCCCATGGAGACTCGAGACAATATGGTCTTGAAATACCTTAAGGATGATCTGTCTCGCCCTCGCCACACACTTCTTCCATTCAGCCAACTCTTGTGCATTAGTTGAACCTGGATTTGGGATTTCTTGATCAATGAAATCCTTCAAGTCATTGTCTTCTAATACAACATCCATGCGATCTTTCCATGCTATGTAATTCATGTTGCCATCCAAGGCATACTAGAGTCTCAAGCCATAGAACGCCATTGAACAACTTGAAGTATGATATGAATTCGATTTGCACCTGCAACCATCAACTCCAAACTTCGAATTCTCTTCTCAGTATACTGTTCACAGCTCTGATACCATGTAGAAATTCTGACTGTAGATCAACCTGATAATGCAATATAAATAAAGAAAAATACTATAATCTACTTCTACTATCAATTTTCTTTGCGGAAGCTTAAAGATCTAGCTGAATCAGAGCTAAACAAATATAACCATAAGAAGAAGAATCAATGCACATGAAACATAGAAAATACTCAAGGGAAAGCCTCAGCTAAAAACCCCACTATCTGTATTATCACACAAGGTGGAAATACATCAGAATTATACCAAGCCTTAGCTCTCACAGCTAGCTAGCTCTCAGTACAATCCTTCTGGATGCTCACAGGCAAACACGGCTTCTCACAAACCTTCTCCTCTTCCCTCCAAGCCTCCTATTTCCTTGTGTAGTCTCTCTTGGGTGATCCTGCTATTACCAAGTGGAACACTAATCACTCACACCGATCTCACACCCTATAAAATTGCGCAATCCTCAAGGAACCTTATTCCTTCTGCATGCATGAGTTTCCTTTATAGGAGAAAACATGCAACTGATAGTACAATGTCCTTGACATTTAGTTCAACTGGGTCTTTCTCAGAATAGACATGCATGAGTTAATGATGAGAGAATCTTCAGTTATATGGAGTACATTAGTTGAGTGCATGCATGCATCAACTGACTGATAACTCACAATTAGTTCCTCAAACAGTTTGGAACTAATTTTAACTGGACTTAACTCAGTAAACTGAGCTAACTAATTACAACTCAAATATAACTCAATCTTATCTCCTTAATTAAGGGATAATCTCCTTAATTTAAGGGATAATTATTGCATGACTTCAGAAAGACTTCTAACTTGAATTTCTCCAACTAATTAACTCAGGATGAATTAATTAATTATTTTTCAAGGAGCTAGTGAGACTAAATTCGAATTTTAATTCTCAATTTTAATTCAAGGACAAATTAAAATTGGAATATTCTGGACTCTATTGAATGAAATATGGGGAGTCCTTTGGGGATTCCAATTACTCTTCGCTAGGTGTATGGGAGTTCACAAGTGGTTTGTTTGAACCTTGTACTTTGTATCTAATATGATATTTCTATTTTTATATGCTGCTCTTTAAGGAAATGTCATTCTCTACAAATCCATGTGACCATCAAGGCACTGCATATCATGAAAAATCTAAAAGGTGACTATGTGTAAATTGAAAAATACCTAATAAGTAAATTTAAAATCAACTTCTTGTGGGTTACTAATTACTTTCCTTAGAGAACCCTTGTCTTGTTGAATTAATGATGTTTTATGGTGATCACCTATATAGTATTGTGAGAAATTTTTAGGTGATAATAGTTTCCCCTAATATATGAAGTTCAGAATGGATGTATAGATGGAATGCATCATCATTTTCATATTATATACAACCTAAATGATATTGGAAGAGATATAATGAAGATGAGTCTATGATATTCAAGAAATGACCCACTTGATTCTCTTTTGTTGATGTACTAATGGAGGAATTCTACCCCATAGGGAACTATGATGACTAGTACAAAATATGGACAAATTTGTGATAGGTGAGAGACCACAAAATGAAAAAGTACACCAATATTTTCCATACATTACACTCAAAGTTTGGTATCAAAAACTCCAACTGGCACCTAGTTTTGAAGTACCAGAGTGGCCTACATATTTACATCTAGATCAAGATGGATTTCCTAGACATCTCCGTTTGATGGGTAAATTCCTTCTGCGGATAGAAGTAATCTCCCTATATCTAGTGGCTTGACCTAGAAACAACTGAGAAAAAATTGCTGTGTTTTCCTAAGAGATGTTTGAAATATGGAAAAAAAGACTTACTTGGGATCCAATGTAAGCTCTCTTCTCCTCCTCACTTGTAAGCTTCAAATCCAACTTCAATTACTAAAAGTGGAACCTGCAAATCATCCAAAACAAGAAAGAGAACCAAAACATACAAATAGCATATACAAATAACTCTAAACAAGACTTCAAGGATTCTTTGTTCTACATATTGCATAAATGAGACATAATGTATAGGAAAACAAGAAAATTTTGTATTAATAAAATGTAGGAGAAGATTACAACCCTTGTAGGCCTTGACCTTGTAGATCTCTCCCAGTTATTTTATCCTTCCTTTGCCATAATAACAAGTCTTCTGTAACATCCCTGGTGAAAATTCCATATAATAAAAGTTAAAATAATAACCATGGTTGATGGGGCACTTATTCCAATCTAAATGTTGGGAAAAACATCCTAGTGTGGGTGTTTATCAGTTTAATGGCTAAGGAAATTGGCAAAGGCAATGACTAAGGCTTTGGAAAGGAAAAATGGCATTTTTGGCACATTTATTTATGAAAATAATGGAAATTAGGAGAAAAGGGAGGTGAAAGGTCACGGGTTGCATGTGAGGAGGAAACTGAAGGAAAATAATGGAAAATGAAGAAAATAGAGGCCTCATCCATAAAAAGGCTTCTCAGGATCAATTGGTAACTTTTTGTCAGTTTAGTTCTGGAGCTCTCTCATTTCTCTCTCTCTCTCTCACTCTTGGACACTTAGAGTTTTCTTGGAGCACTTTGGCATTGGAGCAAGAAAGGTAAAGAAGTCAAGAGGAAGCAAAAATCAAGCAGGGAAATGAAAGATCAAGCAGTTACAACAAGATTCTTTGTAGGAATCAATTTTCATATGTATTTTCCTTGCTAGATTTGGCATGCATGGTATTGCATGTGGTTCTTTTGTTGTTATGGCATGGGTTTTTGCTAGGTGTAATAGCGTTTTCAACCTATCCTTGCCATTTTCGGATAGCCATGTTGTGATGGGGTTCTCATGTTTTGGTTGAACTAGATTTCCAGATGGATTTGAAGTTAAGGGAGGTGGATCTTCGAATGATAGAGCACATGGCCTAGTGGTCCTTGAACCTAACTGCGGATCATGATAAAGCCACTGGACTAGTGACCCTTGAGCTAGACTATAGGTTGCAGTAAAACTAGGATTGTGTTGCCTCGGTGGGCCTAGGAATCCTTGCCGGTGAATGGAAGGATATACGGTAAAGACAATAGGTGGTTTGCTCTCCATTGGGCCTAGTAATCTTGGGTTTGGGATATGCAGAAAACCTTGGAGAGTGGGTATCAATTTAGGGCCTAGTGATCTGGGTTTGGATTTCGGTAAATTTTGAGAGACTAGGAGATAGGAAAATTCCTCACAGTGTAGGTGGAGAGATATGATGGCATCCATTCTAATTTGAACTGGTGATCGGGTGGAGATCATGGTAAAATCTGTCATGATGTGTTTATTATGTTGGCCTAGTGGTTTGAGATGTATTACGATAAAGCCTAGTTTCTATTGATGTGGGTGAGGTGGTTTAGCCTCGGTATGCCCTAATTGGTTCTTTTGGTTTGAGTCCCACATTCATGCTTGGAATATGGCACGAGGGTGAATGGCTGAAGAGATATTTGGCTCAGCCGTTCTATGGTTGAGTGGAACATGGTAGTCCCATCTCTGGTTGGTTTTTGCATTAATTAATGAGAAATTTATTCCTTTGGTTTTCATGTGTAAATGTACTAGTTTATATGCAGATTTCATGGCTGATATATTCATGGTATTTATATTATTACTATGTTGGCTATATGTATGTTTTATGACAACAACTATGTATTTCTCTCAATATGTTTTTAATTTTATATGAATGGACAATGTATCTATAACCTAATAGACGATTATGAAGCAAATGAGATGAGGAAACAATTTTTCTTAGTGATTCTCATATAAGTATGAGATCCTTATGCTTAATTTTGTTGTTTAGACCTATAGATTACATGTTTGTGATATGTTTGACGAAATGCCTATCATGACTAGTAGGAGTCTGGTTGAGGACTTGTTTAAGTATTTTCTCTAGCATCATTGTTTCCTTGTTATTTTATGGTTCTGAAGAGGTCATGCAATTCTAGGCAAACCTGGGCTCTAGGCCTGAAAAAAGTGGCTTAATTCCTGGGGATGCTGGCACATAACTGACAAAAAGAGTCCCTAGACATTAGTAGACAAGCCTGTGAGAGCGTCTAGAGGTCCCTGGATGCTGGCATGCCCATAGCATGAGAGCGTCCAGAGGGAAACTGATCAAAAGTCTTAGTGGGACCCAGGGGTAATCTTCCTAAAGTGTTGGCATGGTTCTTAGGGGTCCTGTAGCTAATGTGGAAGGTCTGTGTGTTGTGTTTCCGTTGATTCCATTTCCTAAAGGTCACATAAGAGGTCAAATCCAACCATTGTAGTCTCTCATCACATGTTTACTCTGGTTGTCCGGCTACTTGGGTAGATGTGGGAGGATGGTGTTACAAAGTGGTATCATAGCATGGTTCACCCCTCTGACTGGATGGGCTGTGTGTGTTGGTCATGCATGCATGTCAGTTTCCATGTGCTTGTTGCATTTACATGATGTTGATCATGGTAGTGGTGATTTCTTCATGTAGAGCTTGATCTTGTTATTGTGGAATGCATTGTCATGAATGTGTGTCTGCTTACATGTTGTTATATGTCACTTACATGTTGTCATATTTCACTTGGTTACATCCTTGTATGTTTGGTTAAGTTCTTGTATTCTTGGTTACATGTAACATTCTTGTAGGTTTGGTTACAAGTATTGATCACTTATGCTTGATTACACATTTCCATGTGTGTGTATGTTTGCTTACACATTGCTTATGCATGTTGATGGTTACATGTGGCAATGTGTATGTGTTGATGCACTTACTTGTCATATGTCTATATGCTATTATGTTTATGTCATACATGTATGACACTGATTTGTTGATCTTGCAAACAAGGTATCCTCCCCGAGCTATGCTAAGGTATGTTGATTTATTGTGATTTGGTTTAGCTGACATAGTATGCCTTGTAGGAAAGAGATCAAATGGATAGAAAGATTGTAGACTACAAGAACTCTCCCTATGAATCAGATGAGTAGTATGGTGTGGGGCACTCTTCTGAATTGGCAGACACGTTGAGAAGCTTGAAAGAAGAAATAAGGAGTTGTAAGGAAGAAAATAATAGGATCATACAGGCACAAGAGAAACAAGCAAAGGTTAATGCTATACTTCTTCAGAGCTTATTAGAGTTGTAGGGAAAAGAGTCACTTAAGATTAGCCATGGACATGAGGATAGAACTAATGGATCATATGGAAATAGGTCTCATGGTGGTCACATTTCAGATAGAGATGACACAATTAGAGATGATAGGTTGTTAGATACTTCGGATAGGAGAGGTGATGGATATAGGTACTATTCTAGTTTTGGTTCCAAAAGACATCATGATCGTCATCGTTACCATCCTTACAGGAGGAGTGATAGGGGATACTTTCCAGATTAGTTTAAGAAAGTGAAGCCACCTACTTTTGATGGAGATGTGAAGAAGCTGGAAGATGCAGAGGCTTGGATACTTGGGATGGACAAATTATTTGAGTTGCATGATTACACAGATAACATGAAGGCGAGAGTAGCGATCTTCAACTTGAAAGTTAAAGAAGACATTTGGTGGGAAAATGTGAAGAAGGTCAGAGACATTAGGACAAATGATTTGAATTGGCATGAGTTCAAGAGGCTTTTCAGGAAGAAATACTTATCAGAAAGGTACTACAACAATAAATCCAAAGCATTCTATGAGCTCAAGATGGGATCAATGACAGATGAAGAGTATGTGACCAAGTTTCTAGAGCCATTGAGGTATGCAATGTACCTTATGAGAAGGATAAAGTTAGAAAAATTGTTAGTCGATTACCATTAGTATTTAGATATCAGATTGAGTATGATGAGCCTCAGTCACTTGAGGAAGTTATTAGGAAACTGAAGCATTGCTATGAATAGTCAGAGCGTAAGAATGAATATTAGCAAGGATGAAGGGGAAAAGACAAAGGTAAGGGTAAATGGAAGCCTAAGAGGAAAAGGCATCAACATGCAGATGAGAAAGAGAATGTGGCACCTCAAAAGAGGTCTAATACAGCTAGACAGGGAGATGGGTTGCAACAACAACATAGAGGTAATGGTACTAGTCGGTTGAAGTGTTGGACATGCAACAAGGAGCACCTTAAGAGAGGTTGTCTGCAAAATCAGGGTGGTAGGCCTCAAATATATAGTGCACAAGAGCCACAAACTATTGTGGATGTTGGTTAGAGTGTTCCTCGTATCTATGCATCATTAGATAACAAACAGGTAGACTATCAGACATCTATCATTGAGATGCATGGTAAGCTTTGTGATCAATTTATTTCAATTTTGATTGACCCTGGTTCTAATTATAGATATGTTTGTCCTAACTTGGTGGATAAGTGTGGTTTGAGTAAGGAATTACATGAAAAGTTTAGTGTAGTTGGATAAAGGTGCAAAGAAGCGAGTTCATCATTCTGTAAGATCTTATGCATTTGATTTGAATGATATGCATACTGCAACACATCTAAATGTATTACCGTTGGGATCATACAATATGTTGTTGGGCATGGATTAGTTGTATCTTCATAGAACCAAGGTAGACTATTATGACAAATCCATTGAGTGCGTTGATGACAATGGGGAACCAAGAGTCTTGTAGGGTAAGATGAAAGCCACATCAGTTAGGATGGTGACAGCTATGCAGAAAAAACGTAGTCGCAGGAAAGGGTGTATGTTATTTGTAGTGCACATTTCTAGTGATAAGGGTAAGGAGGTGGAGGGTGTTGATGTGTTGAGCAGGTACCTAGTTCTACAGTAGTTCAAGGATGTATTTCCTGAGGATATTTCAAGGTTTCCACTTCACAGCGAGGTAGACTTTTCTATTCAGTTAGTGTGAGGGGCAGATCCAACATCAAAAGCACCTTACATGATAAGCACACCTGAGTTGGTAGAGTTAAAGTCACAGTTGAAGGCAATGTTGGAGAAGGGATACATTAGGCCAAGTGCATCACCTTGGGGCACAACGATATTGTTTGTGAAGAAGAAAGATGAAACTCTTAGATTATGCATTGACTACAGATAGTTGAACAAAGTAACTATCAATAACAGGTAGCTTTTATCGAGGATTGATGACTTGTTTGATCAGTTGAAGGGAGCAACAGTGCTCTCAAAGATTGATTTGAGATCTGAATATCATCAGGTACGCATCAAAGAGGAGGAAATTTACAAGATAGATTTATGGACTAAGTATGTGCATAACGAGTTTGTTGTAGTTCCATTTGGCTTAACTAATGCTCCAACTACACTTATGTGCTTGATGAATAGTGTGTGGCATCCATATTTGGATAGGATTTGTATAATGTTCATTGAAGATATATTAGTATATTCTAAAAATGAGGAAGAGCATGCCGAGAATTTACCATTTGTGCTAAGATTATTGAGAAAGCATCAGTTGTATGCTAAGCTCAGCAAGTGTAGTTTCTTTCAGACTTAGGTACACTACTTGGATCATGTTTTCTCCAAGGAGGGAATTGCAGTAGATATAGAAAATATAAGGGCCAACATGGAGTGGGTAGCTCCTAAGAATGTGGATGAGGTGAGATCTTTCACGGGGTTGGCAGGTTATTACTGGAGGTTCATTAGGAACTTCTTGCAGATTGCTTATCCTATCACATCATTACGGAGGAAGGGTAAGAAGTTTGAATGGACAAAGGAGTGTGAGGCTAGTTTTGAGCAGCTTAAGCAGTTGTTGACACATGCACCGGTGCTACAAATTGTAGATTTAGACAAAGAATTTGTAGTGTGCACAGATTTTTGCAAGAGAGGACTTGGTGGATTCCTTATGTAGGATGGATAGGTGGTGTGTTATGAGTCATGAAAACTGAATGAGCATGACCAGAACTACCTGACACATTATCTTGAGTTAGCAACGCTCATACATGCATTTAAGATGTGGATGCATTATCTTCTTGGCATGAGGTTTGTACTGATGAGTGTGTTACCTAGTGCAAAATGTGTTTTCATATATCAAAAGAGTGCAAAAGAGTAGAGAAGTTTGTAGTATTCTTCCAAGCCACATAAGACTCAAAGCCCAAATCAGACCCCCTCCATTGGAAAGTTCTCTAAACAAGATTTCCAACGATATGTGGAAGTCCAAAAATTGACTCTTGGATCAAATGTTATGGTCTTCTGAAGTTTCAAGGATTGAAGCCTTGTGAAGGAATATTAGAATATTGGAGATAACACATCAGGGGTCCATAGATATCGATGATTGCATATCGGAGCTCCAGAGTATCAGAAATTTCATATTGGAGATTGGTGGTTGCAACATTGAGGGTCCAATGCATCAGAATGGGCAGTATCAGATCTCGAAGAAGATCGATACATCGCAATATCGCAACATCAGAACTTTTGAACATGTGACAACCTTTTAAAAGTTGCGAATGCAAATGTGCCGATTACATTTAAAACTATCGAGGAGCACAGATAAAGGTTTACAAAGGATTTCATTACAAAACCAAAGGTGGACGGGCCCATTTCTCTCTCCTCTAGCAGGTCACGTGGCGACATATAATTGGTTCCAATAAAGCTACAATGACATCTGACGTGGCAGTATAGAAGGACACGTGGTAGGTAGTTTTGGCATTTTGAGGGGTCCTATGGAGGCATATCTGGATGACGCATGTCATCACTCAGGAAGTGTCAAGTGGTAGTGATGACATCATATAAGAGGTCGCATATCAGAGAAGTTGGAATGTCGCAACTCCAAAGTTATTTCCCCGACTGGAAAGTGCTGATAAGGGAGCTCTGATATTAGTGCTAGGGCATGGTTGCTAGAAGAATTTAAAAGACAAGGGGTGAAAAGAACTTCAGAAAGGAAAAATGGCCCCCAGGTAGGAAAAGAAGGCTCTAGCACCTTAAGGCCAAGCCTTCGATCACAACCCTCAATCCTATAATGAGAAATGCAGGAAGGGGCTAAATAAAAGGGAACAAAGAATATCAAAACTCGTTGTTTTGTAGTGTCTTTAAGAGTAAAATTCCTGATGAGTAACAACTATAATAGTGTAATACAAAGCTTTAAACGCATATGGGTCAGTAGCTAAGGTATTGAATGAAGGTAAATAGTAGTTGGAAATTGAAAAGGGCTCATCCTGTGGAAGACTCTATAACAAGAAAACAAGGACAACAATGGTCGCAGAAATGAATTTGACTGCTTCACATGCACGTCTTTAGTGATTAAATTGAGGTATCAGACTTAGGAAGACTTAATGACTTAGCATGGAGTTCATGTAGTTGGGAAATGAAGTACTTCCAGTTCAATCTCTACTTTTGCTCTATGACAAGCAACCATAGTTGATTGCTACCAACTCTATAGAGTAGTGAAGTTAGGCAGTTAAGGTGAAGGCGACAGGTGAACCATCCAAACAGTAGGAGAGGCACATCATGGTAGAGACGTGGCCTAATCAAGGGTGATCACAAGAATGACAGGGAAATATTTTCCTCAGCCATCATTATGTTTTCCTTATTTCCTTTTATTATGTAATTTTTACATTTTCCTAGATGGAATCAATTCTGGTTTTAATGATTTGGGCAGCAGGCCTTCGCATGCCAAGAAAACTAGTCGATCAGATAGCTGGGACTTGACTAAGATATTTTGTAACTACTGATTCAAATCTTCCCCTCTCCTTATAAATAGAGGGAAGAAATGCTAAAAAAGAGGGTTCCCAAATTCTGTATTTTATAGGCCCTCTGTTTGCAGAGAAAGTGGTTCCACTTTAGTTCAATTTGCTTGTCCATGTGGTGCTCGGGAATGTACAATTGTTAAATGTAATGGAATGGTGATTTGGATTCCATCTTCAAGGATTAATGAAGCAATTTTGTTGATTCCAATCAGAGCAATGCATAGTATGTTTTCCCCTTTGTATATCACTTCATGTATGTCTTTCCTCTTCTGAAATTGTGTTATGAAGCTGTCGGTATCACTCTCTCATGGTTGCATGTATGCTGCTAAGTAGTGAGAAGTACTTGTATAAACACAAATTTACTTGTGTTGTTTGATAGTCTGTAGTACTCGTATAATCACATATTTACTTGTGTTATTTGATAGCTTATAGTACCTGTATGTAAGAACAAATTTACTTATGCTAATTGGTGACAAATGTATTCATGAGGCATAGAGCTTGAGACTTTAATTCATGCTCCACTCTTTCTAAATTTTCATCTCCTCACTCTTCCATATCTCTGTCGAATATTGTTGCTTACAATTATGTGTTATGTCCAACCCTATGCATCAATTTCCCTCCTTTCCTTCCTCCTATTAACCTATACTACAACAACATTGTTAAACTGTGTATTGTTGTGTGTCGGCCATGAAACCAACACATTTCTCTTTGAGATCATCTATATCTACCAGTGTATATTTGCTTCAGTTTACCTTGATGAAGGACTATTGAACCAAGCCCCTAAATTATTTCTAGTGCAACAGAAATCCCTACATATAATCTTCAAAAACACTCCTCTCTTAAGATGCCCTAGGCATTGGTCTTCTTTCAAACTGGAGGCTGTCTCTAGGAGGCTTCTATATATTCTAAAGCACTTGTGTGATAGGTGATAGAAAAAGCTACAACAAAGTGATCATATTTTGTTGAGGTATTTGTTTGACCAATCGGATCTGAACGCCAGACAAGCTAGATGGTTTGCCATGATTAGTGAGTTTGATTTTGAGATCAAGTACATCAAAGGAAAGGAGAATATGGTGGTAGATGCTCTCAGTAAGCATATACATGTAAATCACTTAGTAGTTATGAGCTCCTATGGGATAGACTTACAGGATTGGATCTTGCAGGTAGGTCAATAGGATGTTAGGTATATGGAGATTGTGCATAGGTTGCAATAGAGTACAAGTACAATTAGATGCGGTGGTACAGGTACATGTGATAGTAAATGTACAAGTACCAATGGCAATACAGATACATGCACAGAAACATGTATAAGTATAGGTGTAGGTGCACATGATGTGGATTATTGTCTTACAGTGGATGGATTGGTTAGATTCAAAGATATGATATATGTGCTAGATAGAAGCGAGCTCAAGAAGGTGATATTTGTTTATTTAGGGTAGCATCAGATGTGCTCTAGCCACAAAAATTGGTCGAGAAGCTAAGGCACATGAGATATCCAATACATAGAAAGGGTTTAGGTAGATTCTAAATAGTTTGGGAGATATTAAAATAATTAATTTTTTTAATGGAGTTGCTAAGTCTAAACTTAGGGAAAATAAAATATTAATGTGAATTAATATAAAACTGTGTTAGAATGGTCCAAAAGTCATGGATTAATACAGATCTAATATTAGCCTTTGATTAGGGACTTGATCTCAACTGTTGATCTGTCAACGAGAAAAGTATAAGAGGAGGCTTGAGGGTCACTTGGAGAACACACTAAGAGATCAAGATTTTGACTTTCTAGGGCTGGGTTTGCTGAGAAAGTTGAGAGAGTGATCAGAGTTGCTGTTGAGGGGCAGTGAATAAAGAAGCAGAGAGGCAGAGATAGCACTGGGAGGATTAGCATAGTAGCTAGAGAGAGGGATGCAGATCCAGCCAAGAGTTCATGCAGAGCCAGCTAGGGCTCACGCAGAGGTAGCCAGGAGCTACGCAGTGCCTCAAAGGGCCACCATGGATGACGCAAAGGGCCATAGGGCTGACACAGTGCCTCCAAAGGTTGTCGTAGGTGAATCTAGAGTGACGCTGGGCAAACATTGGGCCAGGAAGGGCTGATGCAGTCCCTACAGGCTGACGTTGGGGTTTCTTGGGGAAGATTAGAGCTGTGGAGCTATCAGAGTCTTTATCTGGGGTTTCAGCTGGAGTATATGCTTCTGAGTAGGGAAGTACTACTGCCAAGATTTTTCTCTGTTGGGTCAGCCGGATTTGGCACCCAGATTGTATTTTGAAACTGCTTAATAAATCAAACCCTCAGATAGTTCCATCGATTTTCCTGCATTGGCTTTTTCTAGGGACATTAGTCCAAAAACAATGGTGTCACTTGTGTGCTTGTTTCTGTTTCCTTCAGTTGATGATCTGTAACGTGTTGAGCATGTACTTGTATTTATTTCCAGTATTTACATGGTAGATAACTTGTTAATTAACAGAACAAGTAGGTAGGAATAATTCAGTAAAGTGCATGAAGGGTTTCTAATAGTTAGACTTAGAAATTCCAACAATCTTGAGGGATTTTCATGTGAAGCCTTATTCTGATCACTTAGGTTATCTAAAGACATTGACTGTAGTAAAGAATTCTTACTATTGGACGAATATGAAAAAGGATGTAGCATAGTTTGTGGTTAGGTGTTTTGATTGTCATCATGTGAAAGCAAAGTGTAAATATCCAGGTGGACAGCTACAGCTGATTACTATTCCAGAGTCGAAATGGGAGGTCATTTCCATGGAATTCATCACAGGGTTGCCAAAGAGAGTGAGACAACATGATTCCATCATGATTTTTGTGGACAAGTTGACAAAGGTTGCACACTTCATTCTAGTGAAGTCGATATTCTCAGCTAGCGATGTGGCACAAGTATTCATGAGAGATGTGGTCAGATTGCATGGTGTTCCAAAGAATATTGTGTTATACAGGGATGTAAAGTTCACTTCAAAGTTTTTGAAGGAGTTGTTTGCAGGTTTGGACACAAAGTTGGCCTTCAATACAACTTATCATCTGCAGAAAAATGGGTAGATAGAGAGGGTCAATAGGATATTGGAGGACATGTTGAGGATTGTTGGGCGCGAGATCCCCCAAGGGAAGTTTTGGGGCTTAAAGCCCAAATTTTGGTCAAAAGATGTAAATCCAATGTAAAGACTCCGCATTTTATGGGCGTGGAGCACGAAGTTTGTACATGAGTCATAGGGTTGTCCACCCTTAATTTTGTAATGTAATGTTGACTTTAGAGATCTACCCATGGTCCGTGGGCCATGGGATTGTATAAATAGATCGAGGCTCTAAGTTGTAAAAGAAGTAAGGAATGAAGGATGGAGATTTGAGTCTGATCTTAAGTGTAGAGTTGAGTCTTTGGGTCGTAGAGTAGGAGAAGGCTTTGCAGCTGAGTGCGCAGAGGCCTAGTAGTCTGCAGCTGAGTGCGTAGACCCCTACAACTGAGTATGCAAGGTGAGTCGAGTCTGTAACCATTGAAGCATTAATAAAGAGAAGTTTCGAATAAATTCCGTGTATCTATTTATTATTTTTATGCTTTGAGTATATTGGGTATGAATTGCATTTTCACTATTTATATGGTGCACAAAATTATATGATTGAGTTGATTAAGTAAATGTGAGGTAAGTATCTCTTTACACAAAGATAACTAATAATTGCAAGAAGATAAGCAAGATCTACGGTGTAACTTGGGGAAATAGCTTAGATTGCTGCCATAAGTAGCATGAAACCACCTTAGCCCTTGGTGAGGGTTGCACAAAGGTGGTTGTAATAGATCGTGAAGGTATTGTAGGTCAGGATAGTGCATGAAGGTATTCACAGTTGGACTAAATCGACCCCTCAGACATCTCGAGGGTGTGGAAACTTGCTTCCAACATCCCCCCATACTGCTTCGAGTGAGACGTCAGCCTGTGCACTTTAGGCTATTGCCGAAAGGGCCAGTAGTGTAGGGATTTATTTGGCTAATTAACTCTGAACCTAGGTCAAGCCCCAACAAGCCAACAAATGGTTCTGTTGTCAGGACCAGAATCTGCATAAAGATGTCTGATGTCGCATCATGGAATCCAACTAAGAAGGAAATTGAAGGTTGGTTGGACAGGAGAATTCACTAGTTCGCGGCGCAGGAGAACAGGAATCCATGACTGACAAAAGAAGAGTGGTTAGACTGCTACTTGTACACAGAGATCCATGAAATATTCTTTGCATATTTCGTTACTGAGTTGTACGAGCAGATCGCAAAGCTAGCAGATAGCCAAGGAAGGTGGAAACTCAATGGTCCTATTGTGTGGACCCCAAAGTTGGTGCGTAGAATAGAAGCATCAGAGGATAAGGTCGCATGCATTGTTGATCTCTGGCTCGATCATATTATAGGAGGATTCATTACTGAGTTCACAGTAGACACTTTAGTCAGCTATAGTGAGGGAGAGTGACACTTCCTCAAAGGACTGCAAGGTAAGTACGTAAGTCTCTGAATACTTGGATTAAAATTCTATTATGTGAAAAGAAGGTTATGCAATTACCTTGATGTTCGAAGCTATGCGAAGTGGAAAAACCTACAAATACAAAGGAAGTAAGGGACCAAAGAATAGCCTTTTGATTTCACCTCTGCGAGGGGACGAAGAAGAGCTCACGAATGTCTCTCCGTGAAGTGCGACCCATTTGATAAGGCAGACGATTCCGTGCATACCACCCCCACCCACATTGCCACTATCTTCACCGCCATCACCTCCATCTTCACCTATACCACCTCCACCACCATCGCGATTCAATATGGAAAGAACAATAAAGTTTCCTGTGTTCAAGGGATTGGGAAATGAGGATCTGGACTATTTTTGGTTCGTGGTAAGAGTCGTATGGGAAGAGCAGGGTGTTATAGATGATAATATAAAGAAATTGATGTTGGTTAGTGCTATGTAGGATCATGTGTTGACCCGGTATATTAAGCATTCTAATGACAATCCGAATGTGGGAATCACGGATATCCAAATTGCGCTAAATAAGGAATTTAGCAGGCCGAAGTTAGAGGTGCAGTCGATCATTGAATTCAAAGAGATCACAACGCTACCAGGCGAGACTCCTTGGGAGCTAGATTAGAGGCTGAAGTGCATGATTCACGAAGCTAATATGAATCTAACAGATGGACAACAATGCAAGATCTTAACTTGGGAGTTTAGAAGATCCACGAGCAGTTGAAAAACATATGCCTTGAGATGCAGAGTCTGAAACAGGACTAGACAACTCGACCAGAAGTGCACGAAGAGGTGTGGTGTGTAAGATGCAAGGGTCAGGGTCATGATAAGGACCACTGCCTGGTATTTGCAAATTACCTCGCGAGAGGAGGACCGATGTCGTTAAGACCTGAAGTGCAAGAAGGACCTAGTGTGGTGCCTGCTTTGTGGTGTGCAATTTTTCAAATAGGTGGAAAGCATGCTATGGACAACTACCATTTGTTACAGAAGTACACACAGAACTCGTAACAGTCGTTCTTTAATTTCAATAGGTCGGTTGGACACGATGAGTGTACTTGTAGAAGCTATGAGCTGATGATGGATAAAACCCCTACCTACAGAGTTTAGGCCGAAACGTGACCCCTAGACCAAAACGCAAGAGTGGCGCAAGCAGGATTTCAAGGGCGCAGAGGGGGTCGAGGTGGAGGAGGACTTGGAAGAGGTCGTAGACAGCCGATATGCTACAATTGCGGAGGGCCGGGACATTATGCCCATGAATGTATGAACCCAATGCCTCCATCCTGTTTGTATTGTACCTTGTTTGATCATTAGATGGAAGATTGTCCTACGTTGATAGCTAAGATATGTGACAAGGGAGTGCTACCACTTCCCCCGACTCAGAACTTGCAGATGATGAGGTCTGAGCCATGTGAGGAAGATCCAAATGTAAACATTATACTCTGAAGTGGCATTACGATGGGAGATGATAAAGGAAAACAACTCGAATATAGTGCTTGGGTTCGCAAAGCTCCGATGAAAGAAGCAGAGTTTTAATTGGAGCATGCTTGATAAACCTTTATGGAAGCTAAGAAGAGCTTCGCTGATGCCTCCACTTCAGGAAGCAAAGATAGATCGGAGCTAGAGATGGACCCATCTATGCTTACAACATTCCTGGAAACATGCATGAAGATACTGTGCGACAGTAAGGCTATAAAACGATTGCATGAACTCATTAACAAATGCACTCAGACCGCGCTAGGAGAACCACGCGTAGTCTAGAAGATTGGAAATCATAAGACAAGGATGAGGAGAGAAATGAGGTTAATTGTGCAAATTAGAGAATATGAGATGGACCAAGTAATTTTTGATTTAGGATCGGATTTGAACATTCTACCGAAGCAAACCTGGGAGCGCATGGGGAGACCTACGCTACAATGGTCTCCTATTCAACTGTGAATGGCGAACCAACAGAAGCTAATACCTATGGGGAGATTGCAGGGAATTACTGTGGATATTGAGGGAGCGAGCACACTAACAGACTTTGAAGTAATAGATATTTTTGATGACAACAATCCATACCCCGCACTCTTAGGAATTTATTAGGCCACTGACATGAACGAGGTGATTAATCTGAAAAAACACAAAATGATTTTGAGAAGAAGTCTCTATGCGTAGTTATACCCTTGGACCCCACTGAAGGATCGCTCTATACAAAGCCGGTGTGTGACTATGAAAGTGACAATGATTTGGACTGCATCTACAAAATAACCGCGCGAGAGCAAGATTGGGTAAATACCACCACGAATGGGCAGATCTCATGGGAGCGCGAAAGCTCCTGTACATCAGATTCTGATGAGGATATAGAGCAATGGTAGAATTGGTTACACAAGGTAACCACGCTGAACTATAATATGGTGACAAGATCGCTGCATTGCTTATCGATAGAAGTGCGAGATCTACCTACTTATGATGGGTTAAGTGAGGTAGATAAATTTGAAAGGGAGGTGCCAGAGAAGCAACATTTCCAAGCCTTGAATTGGGTACTATGCGCCACGTTTGTGACGTGGTGGGGTACGCACAAAGGGAGCTTTGATGACTAGTGCAAGTGTAGAAGGATGATGCACACTCGGTTTGGGAAGCCTAGAGTATGATTGATAGATAAATACAATGGGTAGGATGATCTGCGTACGCATCTGGCTAAGTGGACGCAGGCCTATGTAGAAAAGCCACAACTTGAGTGGGTGCACCTATTCCGTCACACCCTGGATGTTATACCAATGAACTGGTATATAGAAATAGAGCTCCGCCATGGATGAGTGGATGGGATGCTTTGTGTGAAGGGTTCGTGATGAACTTCAATTTTGAGGATGGTTGGGATAGTATTGGTGAAGTGCTACAAGAATTAGAAGTGGCCATATTTAGAATGCCACGAGAGTCGGTAGAGTTGATTCACCCTGACTGGGTTGCTCAAATAAGCTGCGTGTTGGAGTGTTATAATGTGACTGCTGAAGAAGAGGAGGAAGATCCGTAAAAAATTAATATTCCTGAAACAAAATGCTAGTGCGAGGTTCAAGGACAACAAATCGAAAATCCTGACATAACTGTGCCGGTGAAGGCTAAGTAGGTGTATATTGGTATAGAGGTGGAGCCTAAATTCGCAAAGATTGGGGATTACTGGCATGACACGACGATGGACAAGGTCATTGAACTACTCTAAAACTATCAAGACTTATTCCCGACCAAGTTTATAGACTTCAAAGGAATAATCAGAGACTTAGGGGTAATGAGGATTACATTAAAACCCGACACGAAGTCGATCGAGCAGAGACCGTATCGCCTAAATCTGAAATACAAAGAAAAGTTCTGCATAGAATTAGACAAGATGCTCACGGTAGGCATCATTGAGCCTGTGGAGGAATCTGATTGGGTAAGCCCAATGGTGGTAAAAGAAAAGAAGCAGAAGGACAAAATGAGAATATGCATGGATCTCAAAAATTTGAACGATGCGTGTGTGCATGATCCATTCCCAACTTCATTCACAGATGAGGTGTTGGACAATGTAGGTGGTCAGGAAGCATATTATTTCATTGATGGGTTCTCAAGGTACCACCAGATTAGGATTGCACTGAAGGATAGGAGCAAGAAGACCTTCACGACGGAGTGGGGTTTCTTTCACTACACTGTCATGCCATTTGGATTGAAGAACATGCCAACTATCTTTTCACATGTAGTTGTTGCGGCATTCAGGGAATATATCCATAAGTTCTTGGAGGTTTATTTTGATGACTGGACTCTATTTAGGCTGGTTAGGTGCCATGTAGTGAACCTGCTCTTAATGCTGGACACACGCTGAAGATACCAAATCACTCTCAACCTCAAGAAATGTATGTTCCTCATTCCTTTTGGGAACCTCTTGGGGCATGTCGTTTGTAAACAAGGGCTGATGGTGGACCCTGCAAAAATTGTGGTGATTTTGAATTTGGTAGCACCACATAGTGTGAAACAGCCATGCACTACCTTGGGACATACTGGGTACTATAGAAAGTTTATCAAGAGTTATGCGCAGATAACTGCACCGATGGAAAAACTACTAAAGAAAGATGTCACGTTCTGTTGAGACTATGACTGTAAGAAAATCCTAGATATATTGAAGGAGAAAATGGTTACTGCATCGATTCTGGTCTTCCCAAATTGGAAGAAAGAATTTCATGTTCATGTTGATGCATCGTGTATAGTGCTAGGGGCAGTACTCACACAAGATGGTGGAGAAGGCTTAGATCACCCTATCGTGTTCGTGAGTCCCATACTATCCAAAGTAGAAAAGAACTATTCCACCACTGAATGCGAGGGGCTGGCTATGGTGTATGCGCTCCAGAAATATCGCATTACTTGCTAGGAGGACATTTCAAGATGTATACAGATCATTATGCATTGAAATACCTGGTCAATAAGCCTGTGTTTGGGGGGTGTATATGTGGGTGGCTTTTATTGTTCCAAGAATACAATTTTGAAGTTGTTGTGAAGCTTGGGCGACTGAACGTGGGACCTGATCACCTGTCACGTATTGAGACAGGGTAGGAACCTACTAGCTTGGAGGAAGGATTACCTAATGCACATCTTTTTGTTGTGCGCATAGCAGATGGACATTTTGAAGATATAATTCACTTTCTAACAACTAGAACTACGTCGGAAGGTTATTCTGTCTAGTAGAAGAAGGAACTAGTGGTGTGCGTGAAATATTTTTCTGTCATTGCGGGGCATCTATTCAAGATGGAGAATGATGAGATACTGTGAAGGTATGTACCAGAGTTTGAATGAAGTATCATCCTTGCAGATGCTCATGTGGGCCCCAGGGGAGGTCATTACAAAGGGAGAGCAACCGCGCAGAAGATTCTCCGTGCAAGGTTGTGGTGGCTGACCCTTCATCAGGATTCAAAAGCACATTGCAAGGCATGTGATGTATGTCAAAGAATGGGTAAGCTGTCATGGAGGGACGAGATTCCTTTGAATCCGCAAATGACATTGTAGGTCTTCGAAAAGTGTGCGATCCACTTTGTAGGACCTATCAAACCACAAGGAAAGATAGGCACATGATATATTATTACTGCGATAGAATACCTGACGCGTTGGGAAAAAGCATAGCCAATAAAAGATTGCACGGCCGTGACGGCTGCAAAGTTTCTATTTGAACACGTACTGATACAGTTCATTTGTCTGAAGATCTTAATGAGCGATCGCGGTACACATTAAATCCTAAATGAAACGATTAGTGCGCTGATAGAAGAGTTTCAAGTGTATCATCAGAAAAGCACACCATATCACCCATAGGATAATGGGACCATAGAGGCGTTTAACAAGGTACTGGAGACCGCGCTGACGAAAGTATGCAATGCGCAACAAAGTGATTGGGACCTGCGCGTACCTACAGTATTATGGGCTTATAGGACAACATGCAAGAAACTGATAGGACATATGCCTTTTAGGCTAGTCTGTGGAGTGGAAGTCGTAATTCCAATGGAGTATATCGTGCCTAGTCTGCGCATAGTAGCACTCATAGGTATGACAGACTACAGAGCCTTAGAGGAGAGGCTCACACAGTTGGAGGATCTTGAAGAAGAATGATTTTTGGCTGGATTCCATTATCAGGTACAGAAGCAGCGTGAAAAGGCTTGGAATGATCGACATATCAAGCTGTGCACTTTTAAGGTGAATGATTTGGTATTGCTATATGATAACAAGTTTGATAAATTCTTGGGGAAGCTCCAAATGTATTATATGGGACCATATGTTATTAAGGAAATCACATATGGCAGCGTGGTTCAAATGGTGAAGTTAAATGTTGAACTCTTTCCAAGAAAAGTAAACGATAGTCAGTTGAAGCCGTATACAGGTGGTCTAGCCACCTGACTAGCCACAAGAAGAATAGTCTTAGCGCTCCAGGTAGCTAAAAGGAGGTGCGAGACTATAAACTACTCTGCCCAATAGCTGCATGATGTCAGGACTGCATGCAATAGTGAGGTGTCACAGGGTCCGCGACAACGCAAGGTTGGTTGCACTGTCTCACAAGTTGGATGGACAGTGATCGTTGGAGTCACTATTCACAATGTGATGTTTGGTTTGAGACCAAATGGAGTGGGTGGCAGGCATTTAAGGCAAACTTTATGGGATAGTGTTACCAGGAAATCTAGTGTCTATGCAGAGCTGCTAGTCCCACTAAGATGGGTAGCTATCTTAGAAACAAACAGATTAAAGTTACTTTCGTTTTCCTTTACGAGAAGTAGATAGGAGAGGAGCAAAGAATACCAACCTCAATCTTTTGCTTGGTTCCCTGCTTGTTCCTTCTCCCCTATGACAAATCTTTGCTGCTCTTTCCTTGACCACTCTGCTTCAAAGAGGACCTATAAAGTCAAAGCAACATAATACCTTCAAAGTGTAGAGATCTACAATCATAAACAATATAGGACCAGATATATATTGACCACACAAATGCATATATTATCAAACATACAAGAATGTGG